>ML288730.1:91016-105810 GCA_005239495.1 Nicotiana undulata
AAAGAACACAACAATTTTACGTGGAAAACACCTGGCTCAAAAGGTGAAAAAACCACGACCTATTTCCCAGTAGGATTTTCTCAAACTCTTCACTACAACTCTGAGCCAAACAACATTTAAAAAATAAACTCTTTTGTAAGACTAAGGACTAACTCTAATTCCTTTGTGGCAAACTAGCTTCTAGCTAATTGCGACAAACTTCATGTTAACTCTAACTTGATCAATGTGTACCTATTACAATTGCTTCTAATAAAGCTGAAAGATACAATATTTAATCACCTACTACAAACCAACTAGACTCAAAAGATAACAGATGGAACTGGTTCTTCTAGCTGGTTCAAGTAGCTTTTGTGTCGCACAAGGATTCTGCTTGCAAAATTGTTATGGTAATTTTTCTTTCAGTTCTTGTTTCACTTCTGTCTTTGTGCGATCAATTATTCAGCAGGAATGCTTCAACAATTTATAGAATCCGTAGTTGAGATGTTGTTGTTCAGGTCTAGTGCAACTATTCCTTGGTGGAAGAGTTTGTGTTCATCTCAACTTCCTCAATTGTTTCTGTCCTTGCTGAATTCTAACTCTTTCTTCTTATCACTTTGCAACCTTTTCATTTTAGGAGACAACCTCTTAGTTCATAGATAATTCACAGATCATGTTTATCTCCTGTGTATGTACCCTTCTTGTGCCAATGGGTCTGTTTGATAATGTTTGCCCTGATGGACCTGGTTCAACTAGGTAGGCATTTGTCAATCTTCAAAACCATGCAGTGACTTTGTTCAACACAACCCCAGAAAACTGAAAAGTATCAAACAAGAGCCCACTGGTCTCAAAAATCCCTGCAGTACGTAGCATCCTCTGACACTTATCAAGAAAACCCCGGGTATCACCCTCAACACCACTGAATGTCGGAGGCTGAAGTCTGCTAAATCTCTCTAGCCTACGCTGCTCATCATCTGTCATACTTGGAACCACGAAATCTTGAACTGGATCAACCGGTTGGGCTGGAGCTGCCCCAGGTGTCTGAAGGCCTTGTACAACCTGCTCAGGTGTCCGGGGAACTGGAGTCTGAGTACCTCCCCAGGCCTGAGAAGTAGCGGCAGTAGTAGATGCAGTGACTGCCTGAGCAAGGCTAGTACATACTATCAAGATCTTAGCCAGGGTCTCCTGAAGACCCGGAATAACTGAGCCTGTCCTGCTGGAATATCAACGGCGGGAACCTGATCTTGAATGGTAGGTGGATCCATTGGAACTGCCCCGGCTGTTGCACGGGTTGGTCCCCTACCTCTACCACAGCCTCAACTGCGACCTCGCCCTCTCGCTGGTCTAGCTAGTGTCTGGTCACCCTGATTGGTAGCGCGTGTCCTCACCATCCGCGAGAGAATGAAACAACAGGAGTTTAGTTATCCAGAACCAACAGAATGGCACAACAGTATTCAAGAAAATGAGATTTTTCCTAAGGGTTCTGTAGCCTCTCGAACATAAGTACAGATGTCTCTGTACTGATTTGCAAGACTCTACTAAACATGCTCATGATCGTTTAGTCCTATGTAAGCTACGCTCTGATACCAACTTGTCACGACCCCAAATCCTAACCCGACCGTGATGACGCCTACCATGGGACTAGGCCAGCCAAACTATTGCAAATTAACATACAACTTTTCACAATATTAAAAATGGAAATGATATTTCATAAAGTTCATTGGGTTTCACATTAAGGCATAACAAAACGAAATACAAGTCTAAAAGCTACCCCATAACCTGGAGTCACCCAGTCACGGGCATTTACGAATTGAGCAAAATAAACTTTACTGTCATAGTACATCAAGTCTCGAATGGGGGACTAATATAAAAATAAGGAAAGGGAAGGAGAAAGTTGTGGACGCTGAACAGCTACTTCGAAATCCCAACTCCGGTTCCGCGAGTAAAAGAAGGATACTAACGCTCAGTACCAGCACCTGAATCTGCACACAGGGGTGCAGGGAGTAATGTGAGTATACAAACTCAGTAGTAATGAAAATAAATCAAGTTTTGAACAGTAAGAAACACATAGGATCAAATCATCAATTCACATTAAACACAATATTTCTTTCCAACAGTGTATACATTAAAATCAACACGCTTTAAAAGCCATTTTCAGTAAAATACTTTGAAAAGTGTAATTTCCAACAAATTCGAAAAAATGCCCAAGGAGTAAAGCGTAAAATGAAATAAATCATAAATAGTCACTCGGACAAAAACATATATCATAAACCGCCCCTCGGGCTAATCATCACTCAGAATCAGTCGTTCAACATGCCTCACAATCACTCAGTATCAGCCCCTCGGGAAAACTCACTGTCACTCATGCCTCCCCATCACTCGTCACTCGGCACTCGACAGTCGCACTCAGCAGGTACCTGCGCTCACTAGGGGTTTACATACTCCGGATGGGCTCCTACAGCCCAAGCGCTAAAATCAAGTCATGTTGTGGCATAAATCACTCAGGCTCTCGGCCTCTCACATATTATAACAGTGTAACATGCTGCGGCGTGCAGCCCGATCCATGATAACCTCACAATATTGGCTATCGGCCTCACTCAGTCAGAAACTCTCAAAAATGCCACTCGGGCCATCGATAAACAGGGTACTCGACCCAAAACAGTATTTTATATCACAAAATAATGTAAACAGGTCTGAGTCTCAAAAATAGTTTAACATGAAATGACTGAGTGTAAATCATAATCGCTACAGTGCGGAATGTTAGAAAATAGTCCCCAAGGGGTCTAAACAGGTCGGCACAAGGCCTCAAACATGGCTTACAGCCCAAATATATCATTAGTGTAAAAATACGATTTATCATGTGATTTAAAAGCAATTACGCAACTCAATAGTTGCCACCGGAAGAACCAAGTTCAAATCCCCATCAGTGCACGCCACACACTCGTAATCCAGTGTGTGCGTCACTCCAAAACAATGAGAAAATGCTAAGTCCGGGGTTTCATACCCTCAGGACAAGATTCACAATCATTACTTACCTCAAACTGGCCCGAAAAGCTACTCCGTGATACTCTTGCCCCTCGAATCGGCTCCCAAATGCTCTGTGTCTATCAAAATCAGATTTAATAACATCCAAAAATGCTAGGGAGATGAACCTATTCGCAAAATATCGCACAATTTCCGAAATTGACCAAACCTGACTCCCGGGCCCACGTCTCAGAATTCAATAAAAGTCTAAAAACCGGAATACTAATCCTCCCACGATTTTATACATACCAACAACATCAAAATCGGACCACAATTGCCCCTTCAATTACTCAATCGAAGTCTCCAATTATCCAAGCCCTAACCCCCAACTTACACACTGATTTTCCCTTACTTTCACCCTATTTTAGTCCAAAAATCACATAGAAACGAGTTTTTGGTTCAAATATCTTACCTCAACAAAGTCCTCTTGATTTCCTCCTTCAAAACCCTCTCCCAAAGCTTAATCCTGGATAAAAATATTGAAGAAATGGCTCAAAATCGCGAAGGCGGGTTTATGTACCCTTCTGCCTAGTGGTCCCGCACCTGCGGCCACTTACGCGCACCTGCGGACCCACGTGCGCACCTGCTCCCTTCTTCCGCAGGTGCGGCCAATTCCTCGCACCTGCGGCTATTCTCCAGCTGGCCGAAATCCGCACCTGCGTGCCCTTTTCCGCACTTGCGAAAATCGCACCTGTGCTCAAACCTCCGCAGGTGTGGCCACACCAGATGGGCAGCACCAGCAGCACTTCAGCTGCATTTTTCCCACTTCAAAGCCCACGAGGGCTATCCGAATTCAACCCGAGCCCCTCGGGACCCCAACCAAAAATACAAAAAAGTCCTAAATGATCACCCAGACTTAGTCAAACCCCCGGAACACCAAAAATAACATCAAAACTCCAATTCATCCCATGATTCCAGCCTAAGATTCCTAAAACTTCTGAAAATCACCAACTATGCCGAAACCAACCAAAACACATCCGAATGACCTGAAAATTTGCACACACGTCTAAAATGATACTACGAACCTTCTCTAACTTTCAGAATTCCATTCCGACCCCGATAGCCTATTTCCACTGCCGACCGGAAATCACCAAAAACTAACTTTCGTCAATTCAAGCCTAATTCTACACCGGACATCAAAACCACATTCTGAAATCACTCTTAAGTCCCAAATAACCTAACGAAGCTATCTGAGCCATAAAATCTACATTCCGAGGTCGTTTACCAATAAGTCAACTCCCTGTTGACTTTTCCAACTATTAGGCCAATTTAAGAGACTAAGTATCTCAATTCTCACCACGACCACTCTGAACCCCAACCAACCGATCCCAACACATCATAAACAAACTAAGCAATGCATGACAAGGCAAAAATAGGAAATAACGGGGCTAATTCCACGGAACAAGTGGCCGAATCGTTGCAGTTAGGTTGACTGTGTAGGAGAATCTTGGGAAAGGAACCAGAAGTGACAAAGTATAGAGGAATGACTTATAAAGGTAATCATGTTACAGAACGTTAGTAGCATGTATACCGGAGCTACTTGCAGCACCCTTTCACATTGCTTAACTATCTACCCACTTTTTGTGGTATATATTCCCTTGTTTTCTATCCATTGATTCTGTACATACCCTGGTTTGAACTTGTTCTTGATTGCACACAATTCGTATAAGTAATTATGGAATAGATTGCTTCCTTCTTGTTTGAATAATGTATTTTTGTGACTTCTTGTCTAAATACCCTTGGTATATGTTAGTTATTATATATATTTTGATTATTATAATCCTTCCACTTTTTAATTAGTAAATTAATTTATTTATTTTTTAATATAGATATGATGGATAAAAGTTGGTTGAATATTAGGAATAAAGTCGACCAAAGGTATATAGATGGAGTAGACAACTTTCCTAATTGAGCATTCAATCAACCAACCATGAACACTATGATTCGATGTCCTTGTAAAGGGTGTATGAATATTGTGTTCAAGCTAAGGGTTGGTGTAAGAGGAGAATTATTGAGGAAGGGTTTCTAGGATTCTTATAAAGTGTGGGACTTGCATGGATAAATGTTAGTTAGAGTTGAAACTTCTAATACTTCAGTTAGTGATGAAGTCGAAGATAATAGCATTTCTTAAGTTGTAGCTTTTTCCTCTTCTGATTCTTATAAATCTTTGTTAGCCCCAATCTTTCTTTTAGTAGTAATCCAACAAAGTTAAGTTGAACTCCAATATGTTTTGGTTAAATCAAATGTATGTACTAACTTTGAAAGTCAAGCTGAAATATGATGTGAACTAATGCTTGGTTTTGAGCAAAAGTTTGCAATTAATCCATTGCTTTTGAACAAATCAGACGAGAGCAGAAAGTACTCTTTAGGGTGAAAATGATTCCTAAATCGTATGTGAAGACTACTCGAGATACCACTGAAGCCATTTTGATCCTTTTCTTACCCTCGTGTGTAACTATATTGCATTAATAAAGAGACATCCATGATTAAACTAGCTAGTATCTGCTTGTAACTTCTTGCAACCTTTCTGTTGAGATTTTTATTAGGCTATGATGTTTTATACGTCAATACCACACAAGAGGGGGGTGATTTGTGTGGTATCAAATTTTCGAGTGCTGTCATTATAGAAGAACCAGGTTCTTCTAGGTGTTCCGACTTCTACAGTTTGCGGAATAATGATTGCAGAAATAAAAGAACACATCAATTTTACGTGGAAAACACCTGGCTCAAAAGGTGAAAAAACCACGACCTACTTACCAGTAGGATTTTCTCAAACTCTTCACTAAGTCAATGAGCCAAAAAACATTTACAAAATAAACTCTTTTGTAAACCTAAGGACTAACTCTAATCCCCTTGTGGCAAACTAGCCTCTAGCTAATTGCGACAAGCTTCAAGTTAACTCTAACCTGAATACTGTGTACCTATTACAATTGCTTCTAGATAAAGCTGAAAGATACAATTTTCAATCACTTACTACAATCAACTAGGCTCTAAAGATAACATATGGAACTGGTTCTTCGAGCTGGTTCAAGTAGCTTTTGAGTCGCACATAAATTCCTCACATGAACTGCTTGCAAAATTGCTTTGGTAATTTTTCTCTCAATTCTTGTTTCACTTCTAGTGTGCACCGTTTAGCATGAACACTTTGACAATATATAGGATCAGTAGTTGAGACGTTGAAGTAGAATTCTGATGCAACTCTTCCTTGGTGGAAGAGTTTGAGTTGATCTGAACTTCCTAGAGCCTCCTCTATCTTGATTCTGTCCTTCCTGTATACGAAGTTCGTCTCCCTATCAATTTGTAATCTTTTCGCTTAGGAGATATCCCCTTAATTCAGTGATAATGTTTATCTCCTGTGTGTGAACTCTTCTTGTGCTATTCAGTCTGCATGTCTATGTATTCCATAATGGACCTAGTTCAACTCTGAGGACATTTTTCATTCTTCAAAACCATTCAGTTTCTTGATTCAACCAATTCCCCCTTTTTGATGATGAACAAACTCTGTGCTTAAACTTGTAGACACTTTAATCCAACATTGATACTTTTTATAGCATTAAGCATTTATCATAGAGAACCAGGTTCATTAGGTTATAAACATCACAATTTTTCATAAAGCACATCTTCCCCCTTTTGGCATCATCGAAAAGTTAAAAAATGATAAACTTACCAGATCTATAATAATAACTCATGGCCATTGAGGCAACTGCAGGTGCAAAACATGAATTAATCATCAAAAGAAACAAAAAATGCAAGCTATTTAAGAAACTGAGATAACGTTAAGAACAAAAATAACATAATTCATTGATTTGATAATAGTTCATGCACCAATCACAAAGAGAAATAAAAATAGTCACAGCCATGAGCAGAAACAAAACAGAAAGAGACAAAATAAATCCCGAACTGGGTCACAGAAGGAGGGCACTGGACACCTAAGGCTGGGAAGGGGTAGAGGTTGAGTTCGTTCCTTGAAGAAGAGAGAGAATTTGTTGAAGTATACCCTCATTCTTCTCCTTTTCATTGGCTAATTCAGCTTTGAGAGCATCCCGCTCAGCTTCAACCTCTGTAAGGCGAGTCTTCAATCGAAGGACCTCAGCATCCTTAACCTCACCTTCAAGCACAAGCGTCCTAACCTTTCTATTCACATGCATTTTACTTGATGAACCATGTTCATCCTCAAGAAAATTCACAATTTAGTCGCAAGTTAGTAACGTGTTCTTCCCAAAATGGTCCTTGACAGTAGCCATTTCAGCCTTCTTCACAGGCACCTTGAAGTGAGAAAGCACAGTCGTAAGGATGAACCCATATGGTATGGCATCTGCCTTGGAGCCATTAACCACCCTGTCCAGTAGTTGAATAATGAAGGAGGGCCAATTAATCTGCCAACCACTGTACAGGCACTCCATGAGAATGAGATCCATGTAGTTTGCAATATGCCTTCGCTCTTGCCTGGGCAGTAAGCATTTCATGACAAACTCAAAGATCAGTTTGCGTTGCGACCTCATCTTACTTTTGAACACTGCCCTAGGCTCCATCTCCTTCTCATTCTCACTAAATTTTCTTGTGATTTGAAGGGCTGAAGGGAGTCCATCCAAGCTTTGCCACCTTTTCCTGGTGTAGTCATCGTATCCCTCAGAGGGAATACCAAGTATCTCGCCCAGCTCCTTGGCATCAAAACAAATCGCAACCCCCTGTACCTTAGTGGAAACCCTACCATCCTTTACCTCTGTATTCGCCATATATTCCACAAGCTCATTTCTTGCTAGCCTGCCGTCAAGATGAAGGACCAGGTCCTTCCAACTATGCACATCCAAGGTATCTACAAGATAAATCATCCCGGATTCTTCAAGATCCCTAAGCAACTTCCCTTTTAGAATAGTACGCTTCCCATACTTTGTCAGTTTGTCTATCTCCCCACCAGACTCCTCTGCTTCTTCTCCACTCCATTCAGCATCATCATTTAATTGAACTTTCTTTGATTTAGACCTGGTTCTCTTCGCAACTATTGAAGGTTTGGCAGACACAAAAGCTGACTTCTTGGGTATCTCAACCTCAGCCTGTGCCAGTTTTTCCTCTTGATGGACAAGGTCCATCTCTTCATCATCATCAACATCAACCGCCTCAGCTAGCTCCCAAACTTTTTCCTTCTCCTTAGCAGCTTTCTTTTTCTTACTTTCCCTAAGAGCTCTCTGCAACTCCTCTTCACTCTGCCTGATTGCACTTCTTGTAGTGCGACTTTTAGGAAAAGGTACATCAGCAGATGAAGGGGCTTTTCTTTTATTGGTTGTTACTGAAGTATCATCTTTCTTGGCTTTGGGGGTTCTCTTCTTTTTGGGTTTGTAACTTTCCCCTAATTTTCTCATCAAATCTGCCAAGGTCTCCTCGATGGATGAACCAGGTTTATCAGTTGTATGCTGCAATTTTCCAATCCTTCTGCAGCTTCTCCAGAGTTTCTTCCACTTAAGTCCTTGACACCCTCCTTAGAAATCACTGGGGCAGGACCACAAATTGCCATTGTAGCATCTTCTTCCCCTATTCCCCTTTCAGAACTTCTTTCTCCCTCTCTCTCAATTTCTTTTCCCTTATTTTTACCACATTTTCTTCTCCTATCAGGAATCTCCACATCTACTACAGACCCCATTAATATGAACCTATTTTCAGCAATGACAGAATCAGACCTAATTTCAAAAGTTACCTTTTCAGTGTCTGAAGAACCATTTGCTTCCTCCTCATTTGCAGACTGGAAAGATTCGCTTGAGTTATCAGAATCTTGGGCCTGGCTTGCCTGAAGATTTGCATTTAATTTTCGAGCAAGAGAGCCAGAAGCAACAGCTTTCCTGGCTAGCATTTTCACTCACCATTTTCTGGGTACTGGAGTAGGGCTTGGTGTTATGGTAGAAGTTGTTGGGGGAGAATAAGTGGGTTCTGGAACTGGAATGTTTTGAGGAGTGGAGGAACTCGATAGAGATTGGGTGGAAGAACTTTGTTGTGATGGAGAGTTGGAAACAATATCCTCAAGCGCGATACTATATTCTAGAGTGGTTGAGGAGGATGTGGTAGGAGGTGGTGTAGAAGACATGGTTATGAAGTTTTGGAGATTAAAGGAACTTGATCAATTTGATTGAGTAGAATGATGAACTTGGTTCGACGGTTATGCCTTTTTGAAGAAGAGAGAGTGAAGAATTAGAGAGGTAAAGATGGGTTTTTAATGATGTGGTTAATAAATGTGCAACAGGTGTAATTCTTGGTCAAGTGGGAGTCTAATCGGCTCAGGAGTGTCAGTGATAAGTGACGGTTATGAGTCCCTACAATCTAGGCTAATTAAACTTTGATTGGACTCTTTGGAACGGGTTCATTTGGAGATGAGTACTGACATTTTGAAATAGGCTTAATATGGATAGAGTACTGCTCATGAGTGACTATAGTTATTTCAATAAGTGTATAGTGATGAGCACGTACCTTTTCAGTCAGATGAACCAGCAATGATGAACCAGATTCATCGTGTTAGAGTCTCTTGTTTTGGCCTAAATTTACAAAAATAGAAAAATATCATTAGCAACTAACGAGTCATATTAACACATGGAAAGAGAGTATGTCATTTAAGGCATGAAACTAAGAAATGATTATTCTGATTATTTACATATTTCAGAGATTCTAGACAAACATTTTTTTTTGTTTTGAACAGGTTCAATTAGGAGATCTTAATCATCCCTAATTCTAACCTGCTTCTCTCAAAATGCTCTCTACTTAGTGCTTTAGTGAAGATGTCAGTGATTTGTTTGTCAGTAGCACAAAATTCAATTGAGATCATTCCCTTTTCATAATTATCTCTTAGGAAATGGTGTCTAACATCTATGTTCTTGGTTCTCTTATGATGAACCGGGTTCTTCGTCATACTAATAGCCTTAGTGTTGTCACAGAAAATAGGAATGCATCCAACCTATATACTAAAGTCCATGAGTTGTTGCTTAATCCATAGTAATTAAGCACAACATGAGGCTGCAGCCACGTACTCAGCCTCAGTAGTAGACAGAGCTACCGAGTTCTGTTTCTTGGTGGCCCAAGACACAAGGCAAGAGCCCAAAAAATGTGTCATGCCTGAGGTGCTTTTCCTGTCTACCAGGAAGCCTGCATAATCTGCATTAGCATATCCTACCAGATTGAAATTACTACCTTTAGGATACCAAAAGCATAGGTCAGTGGTGTCTTTAGATATCTCAGGATTCTCTTCACTACAGTTAGATGAACTCCTTGGGGTTATCCTGAAATCTCACACAAAGCCCTACGTTGAAAACAATGTCAGATCTACTGGCAGTAAGATATAATAAAGACACAATCATCCCTCTGTACAACTTTTGATCAACAAATGAACCAGGTTCATCTACATCTAATTTTGTGGTTGTTTCAATGGGAGTGTCAATTTCTTTTGAGTCTTCCACTTTGAATCTTTTGAGCAACTCTTTCACATATTTTTGCTGATGGATCATAGTTCCATTTGGGTTTTGTTTAATTTGTAAGCCTAAAAAGAAATTAAGCTCACCCATCATGCTCATCTCAAATTCACTCCCCATAAGTAGCAAATTCCTTACTTAAGTTTTCAGAGGTTGCCCCAAATATTATGTCATCTACATATATTTGTACTACCAGGAGATCCTTACATTTTTCTTTTAAGAACAAGGTGCTATCAATTTTACCTCTTTTGTAGCCATGTTCAAGCAAGAATATGGATAGCCGCTCATACCATGATCTTGGTGCTTGCTTGGGACAATACGGCCTTGTCAAGTTTGTACACATGGTCAGGTGTCTCCTTGCTTTCAAATTCTGGAGACTGTTTGAAAAATACTTCCTCTTTTAGGTAGCCATTGAGGAAAGCACTCTTGATATCCATCTCGTGGAGAGTAAATTCCATGTAGGGATCAAATTCTATGAGGAGCCTGATTGCCTCCAGTCTTGCTACCGAAGCAAAAGTTTCATCATAGTCTATGCCCTCTTCTTGACTATATCCTTGGACAACCAGTCTGGCCTTGTTTCTTGTAACTGTTCCATCTTCATCAAGTTTGTTTCTGAAGATCAACTTTGTACCAATCACTGATCTATCTAGTGGTTTGGGTACCAGATGCCAAACTTGACTTCTTTCAAATTGATTTAGTTCTTCCTGCATGGAATTTACCCAGTCAGCATCTTGTAAGGCTCCAACAACATTCTTTGGTTCGATCAAGGATAGGAAAGCATCAAAAGTACACAGATTTTTCAAGGAGAATCTGGTTTTGATTCCAGATGTTAAGTTTGTTATGCTGTTGTCAATGGGGTGAGAACTCTAATATCTGTGTGGTTTTAACACCAATGGTTCACAACTTGATGATCCCATAGTGCCTTGTTGTTGTGGAACAGGATCACGGCCAAGTTGCAATGAGGTTTGCTGTTGAGTTCCCCCTGTTAGGTTGCTTAGGGTAGTTGGACATGGTCCATCACCTGTTCCATCTTCCATATTTGCTCCAGTTTGATCACTGTTTCTGACCAGTCCAATCTCCTAATCTTCCTATTCTTGTCTCTCAGATAGAATGTTAGTTTCATCGAAGACAACATGCACACTCTCTTCTACACACATAGTTCTTGTATTATATACTTTATAAGCCTTACTATGTGATGAATATCCCAAGAATACTCCCTCATCACTTCTGGGATCAAGCTTACCTAGAGAGTCTTTGCCATTATTGTTCACAAAGAACTTGCATCCAAAACCCCTAAGGTGGGATATGTTGGGCTTTCTCCCTTTAAGTAACTCATAGGGAGTTTTCTCTACAAGTGGTCTGGTCATGCATCTATTTATTATATAGCATGCAGTGTTTATTGCCTCTACCCAGAAGCTATGGGGTAGTTTATTAGAAAGAAGCATGGTTCTTGCCATATCTTCAAGAGTTCAGTTCTTACATTCAACAAATCCATTTTGTTGTGGAGTTCTGGGGGAAGAGAAGTTGTGATATATGCCATGTTCATCATAAAATTCAGCAAACTTTGCATTATCAAATTCAGTGCTATGATCAGATCTTATTGATGCAAATTGATTTCCTAAATGTTTTTGAGTATTTTAACAAATGAAGTAAACATATCAAATGCTTCATCTTTAGATGTTAGAAACAAAGTCCAGGTAAACCTGAAGTAGTCATCAACTAGCACCATTACATATTTCTTACCACCTCTGCTTAAGGTTCTCATAGGACCGCGTAGATCCATATGAACCAGTTCCAACGTCCTAGTGGTACTAATTATTTTTTTGCTTTTGAACGAGAATCTTACCTGCTTCCCCCTTGCACATGCCTCACAAACTTTGTCTTCCTTGAACTTAATGTTAGGGAGACCTACCACTAGGTCCTTGGAGACTAGTTTTATTAAGCTGATTTAGACTTGCATGACCAAGTCTTTTGTGCCAAAGCAAGGGATCATGAGTTCATTTTCTGATAGTGTGGACAGGTCTATGACATAGATGTTATTCACTCTTTTTCTCTGCAAGACAATCTTGTCACTAATAATATTTATCACAAAACATTTAGTGGAAGTTAATGCAACCAGGTTACCTCTGTCAACATTGAAGAAAAAGAAGGAAAAGTGTGTGCAAATTGTCAAATATTGTAGGCTTCAGAGAGTGAGGCTTCGACTATAAAAGGAGAGCTTCAGCTCTCATTTCTATACACCAACAAATAGAAAGAAAGAGTGAGGTTTCACAGACAGGGTATAAGAAAATAGTCTATGAGAAAAATAGAGAGTGAGCGATATTGTAGTGAGGTGGGAATATCAGAAGAGGGTTATTTCTTTTTAGTCTTGTAGTGGTATTTGGAGTATTTGACTCGGACCTACAAAGTGTAAAGTTTCTTGCTATAGTGATGTCAATTGCGCCTCCTGGGGCCGAGGTATTTTTCCTTATTCAAAAGAATTTTCCACGTAAAAATCTTGGTGTCGTTGTCACTCTTTTATTCTTGTTAATACCGTTTCTTGGTGCTACATTATTATTTCATTTTTGTTACCGTGAATATTATTTCCACAGGGGTTTATTCCCAATAGAACTCAAATGATTTTTTCCACGTGTGAGAATTATACGTAAGACTCCACAACCATATCGCTTTCGTGTGGGAAGGAAAAATCATGTCATTGTTAAATTGAATGTCTGAAGTAGAGTGCCTAGCCCACTAGACAAGAGGACCTGGTGGATGAACTCTTTTAAGTGTCACGGCCCAATTTCAACTATCGGTCGTGATGACGTCCAATGTAGCCGCTAGGGAAGCCAGCGGTAAACTATCCATGTAATTATCCATTTTAATATTTTTAAAGTAATTGATTTTTATTTAATAAGAGGACGATTAATAGGTGATTTTAGTACTGTAAATCATAAAATAACAAAAGTGTAAAGTAGTGATTTTAATATCAAAACCATAAAATGCCTACTAGAATATTCCCAAAATCTGGTGTCATGGGTGCATGAGAAAACTAGTAGAACATACAAAACTCTCTAAGAACTACTATCTGAAACAAAATAGACATAAATAATAAAAAAATAACAAGAGAAGGCTTCGGGTGGTGTGGAACGGAGAATGGGAAAGCAGTTCACTACTAAGTCTCCAGGTAATGCGGATACACGCCCGGACAAGATCCAGATGCACCTGCCTCAGAACCTGCACAATATGTGCCGAAATGTAGCGTGAGTACATAAACGATATGTACCTAGTAAGTATCTCGTCTAACCTCGAAGAAGTAGTAAGGAGGTCGACTTCGACACTTACTAGTGGGAAATATACATAGTGTACAAGATTATTTAGTAGGCATGAAATACAACATCAATAATGGAATGAGAGGCAATAATTAAATGACCATTTATCAAAATAACAACTAAAGGTACCTACAAAGGATCGGACTTGTCACGACCCAAAACCGGTCTAGGTCGTGATGGCGCCTAACAGTGAGGTTAGGTAAGCCAAAGAACAACAATAAAATTGAAAGTGCGGAATACAATAACAACATGGGGTAGGGCCGTAGAAAACAAGCTGAACCACAGCTAGGCCCAGTACATATACAACCCCGATAACTATAACAAGTGAGTGCCAGGACTAGTGTCACAGTGTCAACGGGCGGCTACATAGATACAGCGATAGAAATACATATACAAAATATACAAGCCGCAGTCTGGAACAAAAGACTGAGCAAAAATGAAACTAGGAAGCTCCAGAGGTGCTGTCAGGATGACGCCAAGAAGACAACTCACCGTGTGGAGCGACGCCGTGATCAATATCTATCAACAAGCGGACGACCAGATGAACCAGCCTCAGTACATGCACAGTCAAGTGCAGAAAAGAAAGGAAGTGCATCATGAATACATATAAACAAATATGTACCCAGTGAGTATCCCGTCTAAACTCGTAAAGAGTAGTGACGAGAGGTAGAATCCATACTCACTAAGGTCCAGTACATAAATAAACAAATAAGGTACATGCTGAGCAGTAAATCATGTGAGTAAGTACATCAAGTATAAGAACATATAAGCAACAATCAGTAACTGATCCCAAACATAGTCTCCCTTTGTAAGCTATTCATAGTTATATAACTTATTCTCTTTCTCATTATCCGAAATGACTTATCTTTATTCTCAATTGTTCACTTCCCAGTACTCTGTATTGTTTCTCGACTCACCCTCGTACGATCCCAACTCAATGCAAATGCGGATGAATGCAATGCGTATATATATATATATATATATATAACCGACACGGACAAGACTATCGGCCGAAGTCATAAGGGTGGGTCATAA
>MDKH01061850.1:0-16582 GCA_005239495.1 Nicotiana undulata
TGCTCTAGTCGCTCAAACTGACCCCGTAGCTCCTCTCTCTCAGAAGGTGGAATGTATATGTCTAGAAATAGCTAAGCGAACAGATCCCAAGTGACAGGAGGAGAATCTGCTGGCCTGCTGAGAATATATGACTGCCACCACCTGCGAGCTCTGCCCTCTAACTGAAATGTGGTGAAATCCACTCCATGGGACTCCAAAATCCTCATGTTGTGCAGTCTGTCCCTGCACCTATCAATAAAATCCTGAGCATCCTCTCCCCGCTCACCCCCGAAGACTGGAGGGCGAAGTCGGGTCCATCTATCCAACATCTTCTGCTGGTCACCCTCTGCAACTGGCCTGGGCTCTGGGGCTGCTACTACGGGCTGAACCCCTCCCACGGGCGGTGTGCCCGGGGTATGACGTGTTGCTGCTGCCTGACCTGTGGCCTGAGCGGTAGGAGTCTGAACTCCCCCTCCCACCTGAGAAGTAGCAGGGTCGGCTAGAAATAAACCAGCCTGAGATATAGTGTGCATGAATCTCAGCATACGGCCCATGACCTCCTGGAAGCCTGGCCCCGTCATGAAATCCACTGGAGCAGGTGCTACTGGAGGCACCTCATCCTGCTCCTCCATAATAGGGTCCTCTGGTGGTGCCACTGGTGTAGCTCTGGGACACCCTCGTCCCCTGCCTCGAGCAGGTGCTCTACCCCTGCCTCTACCCCGACCTCGGGCGGTGGGGGCAACGGCATCTCCCGAACCAGAAACATCGGATGCACGCGTTCTCACCATCTGTGAGAGAATAGAAGGACAACTTTGAGTACATCATAGATTGCACGACAGGATATGAATAAAGGAAAGTTTCCTAACACCCCATAGCCTCCTGAAGATAAGTACAGACGTCTTCGTACCGATCCGCAAGACTCTACTGGGCCTACCCGTGACTCGTGAGACTTACGTGAACCTAGGGCTCTAATACCACATTGTCACGACCCAAATCCTAATTCGAGTCGCGATGGCGCCCAACAGCGGGGTTAGGCAAGCTGACATAACCTTCACTAAGTGATACCCTTCCCATTCGACCGAACAAGTCAATAATTACCAGTTTAAAACAACTAACATGATACTAGCCTTGAGAGATGGTAAAATCATAGTAAATACAAGGCCGAAATAAAAGATATACATAGATATACAACCCAATACCCAAAATATATACTGCATGTGTGCCAGGAACTAGTGTCATGGGCAACTACTGAATATACAATGACTACAATATATACAGAGTCTCAGTATGAATGAAATGGACAGAGAATATAACAAAAGATCTCCAGGGTGCTGCTAGGAAGTCGCCGGGAAAGCAACTCACCGTGAAGTATGACCACGCTATCAGTATCTAGCACCGGCCTGATAATCAGACGTACCAGCCTCTGGACCTGTACAGTCAAGTACAGAAAAGAAAAGAAAGTGCAGCATGAGTACATATTAAATAAATATGTACCCAGTGAGTATCCCGCCTAAACTCAAAGAAGTAGTGACGAGAGGTCGACTCGATACTCACTAAGGTCCGGCAGTAATAACATATGATAGAATATAATGAAATACAGTAGGCATGTCAGGAAATAAGCAACAAGTACATATCAGAAGCTGAAATCCAAACAACTACTGAACTAAACGATAAAGCACTTTCAAGGGTAAGACCACTGAACGAAACAATAATCACAAATTCTTAGATCCGCCATGGCGTACGACCCGCTCCCATAAATCAATTACTTTCAACACTTCCGTGGCGTACGGCCCGATCCTATATATTACACAATTCCTTTTCAACTCTGTCGTGGCGTACGTCCCGATCCCATATATTTCACAATTTCTTTTCAACTCTTCCGTAGCGTACGGCCCGATTCCATATATTTCACAAATTCTTTTCAACTCTGTCGTGGCGTACGGCCCGATCCCATATAGACATAATCACTCTCAAACCTGTCGTGGCGTACGGCCTGATCCCAATATCTTACAATACTTACTTTCCATAACAAATTCCTTGCCATTCAACAATTTTTCCATAAAGCCCCAGAGGAACAACACTATGCAAAACATAATCTCATAGTACATATGGCGTCACAATAAATCATATAAAGCATTACAAGGAAAACATATCAGGCATTACGAGAAAAGCATATAAGGCATTACGAGAAAGCATACAAGGCATGATGTGGGCCTAACTACCCGGACATAACAATGATAGCCGCTACGTACAGACCCTCGTCACTTGGCGCGTACGTAGCCCCCAAACAATTTACACGTAGCATATACATCACCTATGGGGACAATTCCCTCTTACAAGGTTAGAAAGGAGACTCACCTTGTGTCGAACCTATCCCTCGGACCACAATTGCGCCCGAAACTCCGAACTCTACACCCAAGGACTCGCAACTAGTAAAAAGGTATACAATAATATCAATGCATGCACAATGCGGGAAATTATCCTAGCTATTCAATAAAATCGCTATTCTTCAAGAATTCCCAATTTCCAACCCCGGTCCCGTATGATCAAATTTCAAAATTCTCGAAGGGATCACTCACCCAAAGCCTAAGGATTAATAATGTGTGGTTTCTACTTGAATTCATGACCTAAAATGGAAAAATCACAAAACCCTCAAGAGCCCTAAAATTACTACCTAATTCTATGATTTTTAGATAATTTAATAGGGAATTTAACTAGGAATTAATGTTTGAAACTAATGCTAGATAGGAAATTTACTTACCTCAAGTACTAGGTTGAAGGCCCTCTTGAAAGATCCCAAATAACACAAGGAAGAAGATGGAAAATGGAGGAATTGACTCAATCCCGTGTTTAAATGAGATATCACTGCCTGGCTTACAGGGATTCCGCACCTGCGGCTCGAGGACCGCACATGCGGTATCGCACCTGCGAGCTGGGGCTCGCACCTGCGGAATTGGGCAAGAAGGGCTGGGGTCGCACCTGCGGAATTGGAGATCGCACATGCGGTTCCGCTTTTGCGGAGAAGGAATCGCACATGCGGAACCTTCGCACCTGCGGCTGGGCAACCGCACCTGCGGTAACACCAGATCAGGTGCACCAGCTGCATCTTCAGCTGGTTTTTGGCCTCGTGTGGTGTCCGGGAGGCACCTCGGCCCACCCGAGCCCCCGTCCAACTATACCAACAAGTCCTAACTAATAATACGGACTCGCTCGAGCCTTCGGAACACCCAAAACAGCGCTAAATCTAATAATCACCCCTCAAAACCCCTAGGATCAAACTTAAGGATTTCTAAGTTCTTGATTTCTATAACAACGCGCCGGACCGACCTATACTACTCGGAACGACCCCAAATTTTACAGACAAGTCAGAAAATGACATAACGGAACTACCCCCGGTCTCCGAATTTTATTCGGACCTCGGGAACATAAAATCTTATTTCAAGCCAAATTTCAAATTTTATGAAAATCCTCAAAAATTCATTAACTCTAATTTTCCCATTTTGATCTGAAACCCGTCAAATCCAGTATGTTTCTTACCAAACTTCACAGATAACTTAAATAACACATATTGAACCTGTTCCGGGCTCCGAAACCATAATACGGGCCCGGCAGCACAGGTTTCACATCAAGGTTCATTTTCATAAGCCTCTAATATTTTCATAAAACAATTTTCTTTAAAAGTTCATTTCTCGGACTTGGGTCCTCGGAATTCGATTCCGGGCATACGCCCAAGTCCCATAATTTCCTACAGAACTTCTGGGACCGTCAGATCACGGGTCCGGGTCCGTTTACCAAAAATATTGACCAAAGTCAACTTTATTCAATTAATTAACATAAATTTAACTATTTATCAAGTTTTCACATAAAGGCTTCCTGGCTACGCGCCCGAGCTGCGCACGCACATCGAGGTAAGATTAATAGAGGCTTTCGGGGCCTCGGAACACAGTCATAATTATCTTTATATAAGATGACCTTTCAGGTCATCACATGATGTTTATTAGACTCATGCTTTGAGTGTTTTTTTGTACTACTAGATTTTTAAATGAGTTCACTCCTTATCTTGTTTGAAAATTATTGGGTTCTGAAATTATGCACTCATTCTCTTTTACTAAAACTCTTTTAAACTACTGGTTCTTGTCCTATCGTGAATTATTAGATTTCGAAGTAAGTCACTCCCGTTTGAAATTACTCCGCTTTATTTAAAATCTTGCTTTACTTCTGACTACTGATTTTCTAAAAATTATTCGTCTCTTTTATTAAAGTCTTCTAAACTACTACGCACTTTTCAATTCCTGGTATTTTTTTAAAGTACTAGATTTTAATCAATCACTCTTCTCAAAACTATTTTGTCCCCTACTTTATTACTGAGTTTCAAGAAACCCAAAACTTCTTAAACCTACGGTTTCCCAACTTAGAACTCATGTTTTAAATCCTGATTTTGGGACTTTGATTGTGTTTAAGACGTGCTATCTATGTGTTTAACTGTGGAGGGATTTGTGATCCTCATATCTGCCCTTATGTGTTCCCCATATCTGTAGTCCTATTTGTTTTACATGTCGCTTAGAATTTTATCCTTTAAAACCTAGGGGTTCAGCCTAGTACTCACCTTGTAGGATTAGTAGTCCTAAATACCCTCCAGGACTTATAGAATGGGATGGGTAATAGCACGCAATAAGCTTCGTGACCGACACACGCGTTTTAAATACCTTAACGGGATGGGAAGGGTATAATATGGATATGATGACCGGTGCGCTAATACCACGTGTAGCCCCTCTTCGAGGCGTGACATACTGGGTATTGCATTGATGTGATCCATATTGATTTAAAACCTAGGACATTTTTATTCAAATGATTTTACTTTGCTATTCTTTTAATAATTTCAGTATTTACTTGAAATCCCCTCTTACGTGAGCCTTGCTTGTTTACTGTCCAAATTCACAAAACTACTTGGCTGGGACCCACAGTTGTGGATCTTGAGGGGTGCCTAACACCTTTCCCTTGGGATAACTTCAAGCCCTTACCCAATCTCTGGTAATGCAAACTAGTTTATGAGTTAATTATTCTAGGTGCCCTAACACACTATAAAATCGTTAGGTGGCGACTCTTTCTTAAACCTTTAAGGAGTTGTCCACAATGTCATGAACCCGATCTCCGCGTACCTAACTTGTGCGAGGAAAAAGGGGGGGCACAACACCACACGCTCTTCATCTAGCATGTGTGTCACCTCACTTATCAAAACAATACGAAATACCGGAGTTTCATACCCTCATGTCTAGATTTACAATCGTTACTTACCTCGAACCGGCCCAAATACTAATCCGCGATGCTCTTTCCCCTCGAATCAACCTCCGATTGCTCCAAAATCTAGCCAAAATCAGATTTATACCATCAATATATGCTAAGGAATAGAGCTCATTCGAAAATTATCAAAATTAAGCACAACTCTCAAAATTGGTCAAATCCGACCACCGGGCCCACGTCTCGGAATTTGATAAAATCACATCACAAGAATCCTTATCCTCCCACGAGTTCGTACATACCAAGAACATCAAAATTGGACCACAAATGGCCCCTCAAATCCCCACTCAAAGGTCTCAATCACACTAATTTCAGGTTTAATTACTTAGAAATCAACATAGAATCGAGTAATGAGTTCAACAATCTTACCTCCAAGTGTTTCCCCTTTGATTCCCTCTTTAATCTCTCTCAAAAGCTTCAAATTCGACCAAAAATGGTGAAAATGGGCTAAAAATCGCAAAGATGGATTTTTATACTTTCTGCCCAGGTGCTCTTTTCTTCAGTGTGTTCGCGTCCCCACATACGCGTTCGCGAAGCACAGTCCAGCATCACCCACGCGTTCGCGCCCTACCACACACGTTCGTACAGCTCTCCCACTCAGCCCCTACACGCGCCTCAACCTCTACGCGTTCGCAGGCCACCTCACGCGATCGCACTGTACACAGGCCCCCATCTCACGCGATCGCAACCTCAATAACGTGATCGCATAGTATAAAACTATGATGCCCCCAAATATCCCTATGCGGTCGCATTCATACCCACGCGACCGCATAGAAGGACACAGAACTGAACACCAGCAGAATTTCTGCAATCCTTCCAAGTCTGAAATGCTCCGTTAACCTCCCGAAACTCACCCGAGTACTGTTGATACCCAATTTTTCCTCAAATTAATTTTCAAACTTACATATACACTTTCAAAATCACTTTTAGTGATAATGAGTATTTTTCCCCATTTTTCCATATTTTTAAATTATTTTCATGCTTATTTAACATTTTCATATTTAAATAATTATTCATAAATTATGTTATAAATAATTTCAAAATGTGTCACAGCTCGGTATGCCATTTTTTGTCCATTAGAATTCAATTATTTCACAAATTAGCCAATATTGGCACTATTTAGTTAATTTCTGCAATTTTTGCAATAATAGCACAAATACGCATTTATACCATTTTTAAATAAATAACTAATCATTTTTATATTTTTTATAATAGTTAATTATCCTAATTTCATTTAGTTGGTTTTAATTTCACTTTTTACAATTATTAGCTATTTTAATTAATTAATTATCCTATTCAAATTGGGAATTTAACATCTAGCCTATTCCTATTTAACTCCTAGCCACATTCAAACCCCAACCCATCAGATTTTAACTCCTACCCAGCCCAAACCAATTCACACCCAGCCCACCTAAGACTAGATCTTGACCGTTGATCAAATCTGATCAACGGTCCGTATCAAATCTTCCTAAAATATCTCTCACCTAACCCCCCTCCCCCGGTCTCATTTCTCTTCGAGTCGCTTCATCTCTCTATCTCTACAACTCTCTAGAAGTCTCTTGACCTCCTCTCTCTGATGGACTCCAGTCGTCTTCTCCGGTGGATTCTCGCCGGAACCCTGATTCCCTATCATCTCATGGCCACCTACTTACCTCTCACCTACTCAGTGACCTCTTAAGCTCTTCAGACAAACCTGGAGCGGTTCACTCACCCCCTTTTGGGTCTCTTGTCATTTTTCGGCCACCCCTCGGCCGTTTGAGTAAGTTTGCAGTCTCCCTAGCCTAAATCGAGATCACTCACGAGGTTTGCCCTTTTTTTTGGGTTCCACGAAACCCTAACTTTCTGTATTTTTGGGTTTTATTTTAAGATCCGTTTTATATTTACGATACTATGGGGTTATTCATGTTTTTCTCTGGAAAAGTTTCTTTTTTAACATTTTCAAAAACTAGGGTTTCTCGACCCTATTCTCAAAACAATTTCCTTTTGATTTTAGTCAACTATACTGTGTTTAAGCATTATCTCATGATTTCTTGTTACCTGAACTGTTATTGCTGAAACCCTAGTGTTCTAGTTTGATCTTTATTGTTTGACTATGTGTACTCGGGTGTGCTTTGTGACTTTTGCTTTAATTCATTGTTATGACCTCTAATTTCCTGCTATTCTATGAGTATCTCTTTATGTTGTTCTGTGACTGCTGTCTAAACGTCTAATAGGTCCAGCCTTTACCTTACTAGTTTCTGCCTATTGATTTTATACTGACTTTTGTGTAAAAATCCTCGGGCTTGTGATGTTTCCTTAAATACATGATCTTGTGTATTCCCTCTGTAATTCTGTACTAATTTTGAATTCTTTCCATATTCATGTGATTGCTTTCCTTAAGTATCTTGGATTCCCTGTGATTGCAATTGAATCAGAGATCCCCTCAATTGATTTTCAAATTGATACCCTATTTTTACTTTAATAATACATGGTTAGTTCAGCTTGCCTTAATTATACATTATGTACTTGGCTTTATTTGTGCACTATGTGATTTCCTTGTCCTAATTTGAGAGGATCAGTCCTATTGGACTAATTTCTTTACCTTATTCCACCTTGACTACACCGTTTGAACTAGACTCCTTAATTCAAGGAGTCTGGTTGTCTTCATTGGTATTGATTGATTGTTGTTGCCATAATTTGCCTATGTACTACTCGTTTGCAAAAACTATAAAGACCATGTCTTCTTTCTTTTAACACACACACTCTTGACTAACACTTACATTGATAACACACACTGATTTAAGAGCACTGACCACTAAGTATATTGCTTTAAGCTTTCTGTGTTTTCATACACATCTTTATTGCTCTTGTGCTTCTACATACTACTGTCCTGATGCCGCTCTCTCATTCTGCATATTACTACCCTACTCTTGCGCTCTTTGTTCTGTTTACTGATGTTGTTGCTCTATGTCTTCTAGCATTCTGCTAGTCTCTATCATTTGACTGGTATGTTTTGTGATTTAGCTTCATAACACCTATACACAATATGTTCCAGTTCTTGTTTAGTTACTTATTGTTCCTTATGTGTTTTATCTTATGGTTCTATTGCCTACCATGTAATTAGCATGACTATATGGTGTCCTTACCCATTTGCTCTTCCCATGTGATTCTCTATAACTGCTTTAGTTCTGTGTAATCAGCATGCCCCAACTATTTTCCTTTTCTCTTAGTCTAATATGTCCCATGCTTCTTTTATGATTACGTATGAGACTTATACAACTGGTATGCTTGTTTTTTATGGGTTAATGTTTCTCACCTTAACCCGACCCTTGCTACATGCTTTCATCCATGTGTAACTTCCCATGTTATGAGTCTGCCCCCTTCCCATGCTACCTGAATGCTATATGGTCCCAAACCTAATATGTGACTTTATTAATCTAGGATGATTGTGGCAACTTTGTGGCAACTATGTGACAACTATGTGACAACCATGTGATAACTATGAGAATCTGTCACCTTACTCTACTGCTCACATCTAAATTACTTGTCCCTAACTCCCTTACCCATGTTTGTGTTTGCTCTTTCATGGATTCTTTTACATGCTGGCTGTTGTTGTATTGCTTCTCTCTTTAATGAACTGTTTTACCAAAGTCCTTCATCATTTTCTGAAATCATCTTTTCAAAACTGTTATTTCAAACTACTCTTTTCAAACTCAAAAATACTTTGTAAAATCCAAGCACTTCCCACTACTCTTAGATTCTAGGTTATGCCCCCTTCGTGTGAGCATTGCCTTGGGGACCTTGAGTGCCCATTGAACTTGGACACACAAGGCTGGCACTCTACACTGCACTTACTCATCCTTGGCTAGGGTACCTGGGTGTGAAACACTGTCCAGGATCCTCTGAGGCCCTTAGAGACTATGACACACTTGGGTTGAAAGGGTCATGGCATATGGCAAGAGGATCTGGTATTTGGGCCTACTGTTAGGCTCTCTATAGTATAGCTTCTTGACTTTTCTTATTCATTTGTGTAATTCATGCAATATTGGTCTGTAATAATTATTTGTAAAAAACAACTCTGGGGCTGGATATTGAAAGGGGTGGGACTATGCATGCTTAGTATAATTTTGGGTAGGAACCATGTTTTAGGATTTATTTTTACCTCTGTGTGCAATAGAGATCCTTCTTAGGACATATCTGCATTAGAAGTCATGTGCTTAGGTCTGCATCTCATCACATCCTTGCTCACTTAGAAAATCATGTTAGATAACAAAACATACTGATATTAATTGCTGCCTCATTCAGAAAATCTATTCGTAGTTGGTATAATTTTAAAACAGTTGTTTCAATAACACTGCCCCTACATGCATACTCACATCTAGATATCCTGCTTAGGCGTATAATTACAATCAAGTTATTAATATTTGCATTAGAGACCAAGTTATCTTAGGAATCCATTTTCAGCAAGCCTATATTCCAAAATCTTGTGTTGGGTATCTTACACCTAGAAAGCATGTATTAGGCTCTAATCAGACCCTCGTATCGTTTATATAGCTAATAACCTCGCTAAAATATGTTTCAAATGGTTGAAAAACGTTTTTTGCATTTAAACTAAAACTGGTTTCATACTTAATACCCTACTTGAATTTTAGATACCATGCCTATAGGACCTGCATCTCTCATCACCTGTTTACTAAAACCAAGTCTGAAAGACATGCCTTCCACCTATTTATTAAAATGGTAATCAGCATATATTCAGACGCCTAGGCAAACCTTAGGCACAACGTTTGATAAAACCAAAAATCAGTAACTACTTTTGTACACTGCCTATTAACCACAATGGTTTTAAAATCAGTCATCTTTTCTGAAACTTATTAACCCCTACTATTTGCTAATGTCTTCACACCTAGAATTCCTGCTTAGGTTCTGAATCTGAGACTTTCATTGTGTTTGAGACGTGTTGTTTACATGCCTTATTTGTGGATGGATATATGAGCCATAAGCTTGTTTATGTGTATCCCTATATGTATGTCCTAATTGTTTCTTACTTGTCGTTTAGAATTTTATCCTTTTTAAACTTAGGGGTTAAACCCAGTACTCACCTTGTAGGAATAGTAGTCCTAAATACCCTCCGGGACTGATAGGATGGGACGGGCAACAGCACGCAATAAGTTTCGTGACCAACACGCGCGTTTAAATAACTTAGCGGGGTGGGAAGGGTAGAATACGGATATGATGACCGGTGCGCTAATACCACGTGTAGCCCCTCTTTGAGGAGTGACATACCGGGTATTGCACTGACGTGATCCATATTACTTTAAAACCTAGGACATTTTCATTCAAATGATTTTACTTTGTTATTCTTTAAATTTCTTTTAGTAATTTCAGTATTTACTTGAAATCCCCTCTTACGTGAGCCTTGCTTGTCATTTGTTTATTGTCCAAAATTCACGAAACCATTTGGCCGGGACCCACAGTTGTGGATCTCGAGGGATGCCTAATATCTTCCCCTCGGGATAATTTTAAGCCCTTACCCAATCTCTGGTAATGCAAACTAGTTTATGAGTTAGTTATTCTAGGTGCCCTAACGCACGATAAAATCGTTAGGTGGCGACTCTTCCTTAAACCTTTTCCTTTAAGGAGTTGTCCAGAATGTCATGAAACCCGTTCTCCGCATACCTTACCCGTGCGAGGAAAAAGGGGGGCGCGACAAGTACCTCGGGACGTCAACCAAAAATTCCAACACATCCCATAACCTTATTCAAACATAGTCGAGCCTTCGAAACACCAAAACAACGTCGGAACACCAAATTCCCTTCGGATTCAAGCCTATGAACTTAGAAACTTCGAAACCACCCAAAACTCATCTAAATGACCTGAAAATTTGCACACACATCCAAAATGAAGCTACGAACCTGCTCCAACTTCCGGAGTCCCATTCCGACCCCGTTAGCTAATTTTCCATTGTCGACCAGAAATTGCCAAAAACTCAATTTCGCCATTTCAAGCCTAATTCTACTCCGGACATCAATATCACATCCCGAACACTCTCCTAAGTCCCAAAGTACCTAACGAAGCTATCCGAGCCATAAAATCCACATTCCGAGGTTGTTTACCTATAAGTCAGCTTCCGGTTGACTTTTTCAACTATTAAACAATCTTAAGAGACTAAGTGTCTCATTTCTCTCTACAACCACTCCGAACCCGAGCCAGCCATCCTAACACAACATAAAATAGCTGAACCACACATAATGAAGCAGGAATGAGGAAAATGGGATAAAATTCCCAGAACGATCGACCGGGTCGTTACAAGGTAAGTTTCTTAATACTCAGCATTTAAAATACGTAGAAAAAACCCTTGCTTCCAACCATACTCTTGAAAATACCAAAACACAATACGAACCCCAATTAGAATTAACCATGACAAATAATACCAATAAAAAACCTATTAACAACTCTAACAACAATAATCACCGTGCTGTTAACAACGAGCACCTAGATTCCAACCAAAACGGTGGTAAAAAAATACCACTACGGTATTTCATGGCAAAACCTACACGAAGCAAACATGTGGAGTTAACGTGTCTTCTTTGGACACAAACTCTACGGAAAATCCTCTAATAATAAAACCTACTAATCAAGAGTCTGAACAAGCTATCAGCGACCCTTCACTCCCCAATAAACAAATCTCAAAAAATCTACACCACTAGTAAATACTCCCAGTAATCATAATCAGTCTAAAAACCTTCAAAATTCATAATGCGTTCCTACGAATAACCACTCCCATGAAGAACACTTGTCAAAAATGGAACTGCAAATGTCGGACGAGATCTCTACTAGGGGTTTTGTTAAAGCCCACACGCCAGACTCTTCCTATTCCATGCAATTAGACCCCATAATTGCAAACTCCTCAATTCCACCGCCGGAAACCATAGCCAATAGTCCTCACAAAATTATATTAAACACCAACCATGCCTCGCACTCCCCTCACAGTGTGAAGGAGATATAGATTAATCCAGCTCCAACGCCTTCATCGCCCATATCCGATGGACAACTTACCTCCTCTACCACCTCAACTCCCCTCTCAACCAGTGATATACACCCAACCACCAATCATAATCCTGGATAGAACTGGGTCTCATGGGACATGAAATTTCTTTCAACCTCCAGATCAAAGGGCATGACTCAATCCTCATTATCCAAAACACCAACTACCTTGCACATTTGATATCGGAAGGCATGCATCTTGCCATGACGAACTATGTCAATAAAATGTGGATAGCCAACATCTTACAACCACTCGCCCCTTCTTTGAATCAATACCTAATCAACAACATGCAAGGGATGTGGAATATCCCAGGGACCCCTAACGGTATGATGCCACCGAATATCCCACTCAATCTACCTTTCTTTGCTCCAGAAGTGATGTCTATAATGAATCCTATATTCACCCCATGAACAGTGCAACCCTCTCCTTCTCCACAACCCCCTCCTCAGAACCCACATCCACAAATACAGGCCCATGCACAGCAGGTGGACATGCCAAATCACGAGGAAAACCACGAGAAAGAGGAAAAAGAACTCCCTCACCAGGGAGAACCCAAGGTGGCATTCTGAAACCTAAACGAAATAAAAACACTAATCTTCAAGGAATGGCTAGATAAGAAATGCATCACTAGTTGTCCACTCACAATAGTCAAATGCTCAATGGATATACGACCCCCACACGACCCCACAGTCATGAGAACGTAGTTATCCTAGTGCCCTCCCACAGGAGGAACAATGAACAAGTAGCGAGGGAGAACAACCAAGCACCACCCAACCAGTCAATGATGAATCAGCCCATTAACTTCATAATATGGAACGTCAGGGGAGCAAACAATGCAAACTTCCGTCGTAACTTTAGAGAACTCATGGATACCCACAAGCCTAGCATGGTTGCTTTGCTGGAAACAAGAATGGCCAACCACCTCTCAATACTGGAGGATTTTAACTTCACAGAGATGATAGAGGTTCCCGCAGAAGGACAAGCTGGAGGTCTAGTGATCCTATGGAATCATACAAGAGTCATCGTCAAAAACTTCATCAGGCAAAACCAAGAAGCAATGCCATGATCGAGGTACAACCTAATCACAAAATATGGTTATTTAGCTCTATCTATGCAAGCACTGATAAAAATAAAAGAGATATCTTGTGGCAAAATATAAAAAATATTTACAGTTCTTATAAAGGGGCTTGGCTTATGGGTAGAGATTTTAATGATGTTATTATGGCCCAAGAAAAATTAGGTGGCAAAGCAGTGAATCAAAAGCGTGCTACAACTATCTTAGATAGCCTAAATTATTGCAAACTTTTCGACCTAGGGTTTAAAGGCTGTAAATTTACCTGGTCGAACGATCGAAGAAAAGGCAAGGAATTGATAAAGGAACGTTTAGACCGAGTTTTTGCTAACACTGATTGGCTAGACCAATACCCAGAGGCCTCTATAATCATTTACCAAAAATCCACTCCGACCATAATCTCATTCTCATTTCCCTAAAAACAAAAACATAACCTACATTGATAAACCTTTTCGTTTAGAGACAATATGGTGCTCATCCCCTGATTTCATAACACAAGTCAAAAAAACTGGGCTAATAATGATCTCCTAACTGCCACTAGACTTTTGAGGATGATGTTAAATCATGGAGTAGAGAGGTATTTGGTAATATTAATAGACAAAAAAAACACATTCTAGCTAGGATTGGTGGAATACAAAATAGCCCTAAATATAGCACTAGTATTTTCCTAAAAGAATTAGAAGTCACCTTACTAAACAAATATAATGATATTCTAAAGCTTACGGAAGACTATTGGAAATGAAGGTCTAGAGTCATGTGGATGAATGAGTGGGACGCTAACACAAAAATTTTCCACATTACATCCACAAACAGGAGAAGAATTAATAAAATTAACTTTTCAAAGATGATATGAATAACTGGATCGATGACCACAAGTCCATAATGCTCCACGAGGTAAAAAAATTCTCCAAATTATTCACCACTACTCATACTTCATCTATTTGGAATACCAAACCTAGTGCCACATTACAAAATCAACCTTGTCACATTTCATGCCTAGATCAGCCCCTCATGGATTCGGAAATTACTAAAGTAGTTTTTCCTTCAATCCATATAAAACCCCAGGTCCAGGTGGCTTGCACCTTTTTTTCAAAAATATTGGGAAAATATTAAAGGTAATGTCAATGACTTTTGTCACAAAGTCTTTAGGGAAAGTAATATACCTAGGGACATTAACAAGACCTATATCTGCCTAATCCCCAAATTTGAGAACGCCAACAACCTAAAATAATTTAGGCCCATTAGCCTTTGTAACACAATCTATAAGGTGATTACAAAAATAATCGCCACCAAGATGAAACCTCTCCTTCAAAAACTAATTGGACCTCATCAAGCCAGCATCATCAAAGGAAGAAGGGCTTGTGACAATGCAATAATAATACAAGAAGTTGTGAACTATATTAGGAATTCAAGAAGTAAGAAAGGTAACATTATCCTAAAAATAGACCTCGAGAAAGCCTTTGATAAATTGGAATGGTCCTTCATTCATAGAACGTTAACCTACTTCAAATTCTCCGTTAAAATTATTAATTTAATAGTGTCTTGCATCACCTCCGCCAGTTACACCATCCTAGTTAATGGCTCTAAGTCAGAATCTTTCACACCAACAAGAGGTATTAGACAAGGAGACCCAATGTCTCCCTATATTTTCATTCTCTGCATGGAGATGCTCTCAATAATGATCAACCACAATGTTGACATTAGAAAATGGGACACTATAAATATTTCACCAACAAGCCCCCATCTATCCCATTTATTCTTTGCAGATGACCTAACTCTAATGGGCAAAGCCAGTATGAAGACAGCCAACTATATGCTTAGCTGCCTTGATAACTTTTGCCTCTTATTAGGACAAACGATTAATAAATTAAAGTCAAAATGGATAATCTCACAACACTACCCAACTTCAACAAAGAATAATATCTCTTACATTTGAAAAATAAAGCCTAGTGAGACTTTTGGTACATACTTAAGCTTTCCTATTTTAAACTCTATTCTCAAACCAAAAGATTACCAATTTGTTATCGATAAAATGAGAAGCAAATTAAGTAGTTGGAAAGCAAAGTGGCTTAATACAACGGGTAGGTGCACATTAGCCTCCTCTACACTTAATACCATCCAAAACTACATCATGCAATACTCAATGCTACCAACGAAAACCCTCCAGGATATTGATAAAGTCCAGCGTGACTTCTTATGGAACTCGTCCCCAGATAAGCGTAAATTGCATTTAATATTAGTTGGAATATCATTACTAAAGATAAATGCAAAGGAGGGCTGGGTATAAGAAAAGCGAAAAGCAAAAACCTAGCTCCACTAACAAGCTTAGCATGGAGGATGGTCACTAATACAAACTCACTATGGGCAAAGGTATTCTCTAGAAAATACTCAAAAACTAGAAAAAATCCTTCAAATGCCTTCATTTGGAAGAGCATCCTTAAGGGTTGGTACTATTGCAACATTGGCACAAGATGGGATACCAAAACCAATACAACCCTAAATGTTTGGAATTCCAACTAGATACCAAACGTAATGATCCTTAGAAATGCCATAGCTGGGCCCCTGACAAAAAACAAGGACAAACTTACGGTTAATAAAATTAGAAAGGGAACCATGGCCTTAACGAAAATCTCTTTCGAGCTTCCTAGAAAAATAGTTGATAATATTAATGTTATCACAACATCAAAAGAAAACAACACTAGCAATAGAAATATTTGGAGCATGGCCTCAAATGGCTTATTCTCGACCTCTTCGTGCTATCAAATCTTAAACAACGAAGAAAAGACTAACATTGACTATAATTGGATCTAGAAATTACGATACCAAAATAAAATTAAAATCTTCATATGGAAGTTCTATCATGGAAGCCTTCCCACTAGAACATACCTATCTAGAATAGGCATCAACAAGACCCTTTATGTCCAGTTTCTAAACAAGGGGAGGAAAATATACACCACATATTTTGGGATTGCAACATAATTGAAAACTTATGGGGCACCTATAGACTAAAACAAAACACTACCAGTTAAAATGGCCATTGGCTCGACTATATTAGACAAGAGAATACTATTTTCAAACATCATCATTTTAATTGGGATAAAGTGTTCCCCTTTACTATATGGAGAATTCGGAAAATAGAAATCACAACACCTCTTGCAATATAGAATGGCCAATGATAATCAAACAATCTCTTGAATATAAACTCA
>ML288731.1:4447-21456 GCA_005239495.1 Nicotiana undulata
CCCCCCCCCCCCCCGGGGACCCCGTCCAAAGGCAATGACAGTTATGTATTCATGATACGGACTCGCTCGAATTCTCGTAACGCGAAAAACAACAACGAAACTAAGAATCCGACCCCAAAACCAAATTGAATAAAACTTAAGAACTTTAAGTTCTTGAATTCGCTTTCAACACGTCGAACACGTCTATACTACTCGGAATGATACCAAATTTTGCGAGCAAGTCATAAATGACATAACGAAACTATTACCAGTCTCTAAATTTCATTCGGACCTCGATAATACAAAACACGTTCCAAACCTCATTTTTTTTAACTTAAGGAATCATATTTCACTATTTGGCGCCGAAATGCTCCTGGGTAATCCAAAACCCGTTCCAAACATACTTTCAAGTCCAAAATCATCATACAAACCTACCGGAACCTTCAAACCTCGATTCCAAGTTCGTTTACTAGAAATATTTACCGAAGTCAAACTTGGCCTTTAAGGCCAACCTTAAGGAACTAAGTGTTCCTATACCACCCCCAAACTCTTCCAAACCTCGAACCACTCATCCCCAAAAGTCATAAATCAGTAAAAACAACTACGAGAAGTCTCATTTAGGGGAATGGGGTTCTATAACGCAAAACGACCGATCGGGTCGTTACAAAAACTACCCTCCATTTTCTCCAATATCATTATATTGGCTCTCTTACACTTTGAATGACTAACAATGATGTTAAATGCATCTTTTACACTTGACATCATCTCCTTAATTTTAATCTTAGGATTATCTTGAAGCCCTTTCTTAAAGTAAGCAGTTATAGTTTTTGCATTTACCCTATGATTATCATATGCAGTATTACACTTTTGTTCTTCCTTTAAAGTCTTGAATTTTAACACCAGGACCTTTAGAGTCTTTGGAAATATGACAGACAAAGGGGGTAGTCTTCATCTAAACATATGTACCTAAGCTTTTGGAGGCAACTCTTAAGTTGTTTTAACCCATAACCATTAGCAAGAGATTACATGTTGATGAATTTTTTAGCTTCTGGAATGTCTTTGAATGTCATGGACATGTGTAACTCCTTATAATCAGTCAACCTATCAGATATATTCCTCTTTTTTTGTGTATGCAGTCTTTCTAATGAATCAAATTCACTATCAAAATTATCTGGAGAATCAGAAGAGTGACAACCATGTTCTTCACTGTATGAACTACAGTCAATAGAAGCATCAAGTTCTGATATGTTTGACTCAATGTACTGGACTATATTACGAACATTAATACTTAACTCACACTCATCAACAACAAAGAAGTCAATAACATTAAAATGATCATTAACCAAAGACAGTAGACTCCTAACACTTTGATCACTTTCTATTTCATAATATCTACCACTAGGCCCATTCACAATTACTTGTTGAACTCCAATAAACCCCACTTAGAATTAATTCATTTACTAAATAGTTTTAAGACAATTGGTCAGGGTTAAAACCTTTAACAGTGTGCACAAGCTTCCTTGAGTATAAGACTTGTGGATTATATATCCAATCATCACCATAATGAAAGATCAGATCCAATAAGACCATTGCATATAAGCTGCAGAATAAGAAAGGGAAAAAATTAACAAAAAGTAACATTACAACCTATAATATGCTTACAAAGTGGACCATACAATAAAGACATAAGAACCACATAAAGTGAAGACAAAGATACATAAACAAAACAAAAAAATAGTGGGTTGCCACACCTGAAGACACAGCTACAATAAACTAAGAGATGATGGGGGACGAAGTATAGAAACAAAAAAAAACAAAAACAAGATTCTGACCCACTTGTCTCTTAACTCAACGCATGTGTATAAGAAATAGGGGATCAAACACCAAAAATAAGAGCATCAAAGAAACAAATCCAACACAAAAGGGACACATTTTCTGTCAAATACCATATATGTAGGACCACAAAACTAAAACCCTAAACCGAAACAAAAAGAAAATACCATATAGGGATCATTCCAATACAAAATACAAACCCTAAACCACCAGTAATAAAGACCAAAATAAGGAAAACAAATTTAGGGTTAAATCAAGTATGAACAGACCACATGCAAACAAAAACAACAAAAATCAAACACGCCTCCTAACTAAAAAAATACATATATACATGAATCAGTCAAAACCCTAGTCAAAGAATCAAAAAATCAAAACAATGAGACGATATGCTTCCATCCATACAAAAACAAACCAAAGAAATGACGATTTACTAATTTTAACACGGAATACGTACCTTCATATGCATCCACGATGAAGACGATTTTTGGTGTGAAGAGAGAAAGTGAGAGATTTTTCTGTAAATGAAAGTGAAAGGTTTTGACCGAGGTTGGGAATATTTTACTAGGCTAATTAACAAATTAAAGGTGGGGCGGGTAAAAAAGCCTAGTTGGCACATTATTATGGGGGACCCGGTTGCCACGTAGGAGATCCGTTAGATTTAGGTACAAATTCTCCTACTTTAGTAACGAAAGGTATTATTTTAGCCGAAAAGTAGAACAAGGTATTAACATAGATAATTTTCAGTAGTAGACGTACAATTTGGTCTTTTCCCCAAAGAATAATGGGTAAAAGAAATGGTAACACTGTCTTATCATATTAATTTTCATAGACTAGTGGCTACTTTTGTTCAGCTTTAAAAATATTGAATAAAAAGTAAATATCATTTTAAAAAGTAGCTACCCCATGCAATTTTTATGCTATAGAGGATAGTTTTTCCAAAAATATTTGGGAATCTATATATATATATTAAAGTAAGAAAGTTTGCATTGTGTTTAACCCAAGTGGCAAGCTAATATAAAGCCACTTGGCAAACTAAGAACAAAGAGAGGATTAATAAATGAAATCAAAATAGAAACAAATTAATTCAAATTTTGATTTACATTCTCCCACGTACCTTTCTTCCCTTTAATAATTAATGGTATGAAGGGGGGAAATTGTTAATGCAAGTAATCTTTAATCATAATCCACGACTTTTTTTAAGTCTGAATCAAGTTTTACATTGTAAAATAAATGTAATAAATATATTTAATTGATAGAAATTAAATAATTTGAATATATTTATATTTATATTATATTAAAAGTTAGGTAGTGATGCATATGGTTAAGTCAAGTGGTAAGCTAAAATAAAGCTACTTGACAATTTTAGGACAACATTAATAATTTGAATTATAAATGAAAAGGTAATTAATGAAAGTAGTAGTTGAATGAGAATTTTTTTTTTAATTATGATAAAAAATATATTTGACGTTTGTGACTAATTAGCATCTATATTATATTATTAAATATAGGTTTTAATTTGAAAAATAAATAACATAGAGTAGAATAATTTAGTTAACTTTTTTTTGTATATTCAGTTATGGTAGGGACGTTTGTGACTAATCAATTAAAGATTGATGAAGTATTCTTTATTTAATACAAGCTTTGTTTCTGACTGTATTTGTGTATAATATACATTACTATAGGTATCTTTAATAAAACTTTTGTGTATAATTCTATTATGATAAGTATCTTTTTTGAGAAAGAATCAATTAAATTTTATATCTTACACATTCCTTTTAAGTTGAAATAATAATTATTTATATAGTACAAGCTTTATATCTGGCCTTATTTGTGTACCATATACATTATTGTATGTATCTTTAATTAATTTTTTGTGTATAATTCAGTTATAGTAGGTATCTTTTTTTAGGAAGAATCAATTAAAATTCGTTTTGTATCTTACACATTTCTTTTAAGTTGAAATAATAATTCTCTATTTTGTACGAGCTTTGTATCTGATATTATTTGTGTACAATATACATTATTGTAGGTATATTTAATTAAAATTTTGTATATAATTCAGTTATGGTAGGTATCTTTTTTTGAGAAAAAATCAATTAAATTTTCGTTTTTATCTTACACATCATTTTAGTTGAAATAATAAATTTTTATTTGAAAAATAATTAATAAAAAGTAGTGCAAGATTTTTTGTATCTAACCTTCTTTGTGTACAATATAGATAATCGTAGGTATACTTTTTTACAAGAAAACAATCAAAATACACGTTTCGACAATTACACATACCTTTTTATCTAAGTTTTCAGAAAACTAAGGTTCCAACTCCTTTTATAGTCTTTTCTTAGAAATTTTTATTTCATCAACTTTTACTTAGGTTTGGCTTCTCTATATTTCTTAGGGTTTAGCTTCCGCACAAACAAATTATGATTTATTAAATTTGACCCACTGCAAAATATGACTCCAAACTATAGCTATATCAGCGAAATATCAATGTCCAAACTGAGTTGGAATTTGAAGGTTCGTGTTGTTAGATTATGGCACGTTCCATACCGCGAGAAACCATAAAATCCTAACTCAATTGAATTAATTATTCAAGATAAAAAGGTGCATACTCTTTTACCTGCTATTATTTTTTTCGGTCTTTCAAGTTGTGATGTACTTTTTTCAAGTTATGCATCTAACTAAGAAATTAATTTTGGCTTTTTGTAATGATTTTGATTTTTAAATTTTTTCATGTTGATACATATTTTTCATGATAAATCCGTTTTTCATTATGAGTATATGACATGCATATTTGATTGTATATAGAAAAATGCTTCAACAAAGAATACACAATATTTCAGTTTTTAATTTTTTGCTACGTAGTAGGTGTTGTTGGCTGCTTAAATTTTTTGTGTATATCTTTTGTCTTCTCATCTCTTATACAGAATGAACTAAGAAACTTGAATTCTTGGCATAGTCTACTCATAATTGTTGATGCATTACTATGTTGTGATTTTTTTACCAACATAACAATACATAATCTTTGTATAACCATAAACTCTTACTAACTTAAACTTTCTTTTTAAATTTTTGTTTTACAGAGATCGAATTCATGCAACTACGTTCTGGAGTTTCAAATCACTCAATTACTCTAAATGTTGGTGTTCATATGATGTTATTGGGATATATTGATCAGTCATCGTGATTATGCAATGGTAAAAGGTTGTTCATCATGTAACGACCCGGTCGGTCGTTTTTTGAGAGTTAGCGCCCCGATCCCCTAATAAATGTTTCTCCCACGTCTATTTATGTTATTGGAACTTGTCGGAGCGTTGAGTGGTGAAATCTGGAGTGATTTTGGACACATAGTCCTTAAATGTGGATTTAGCTTCTGAAATCAGGTCGTAGATAGAACTTTGTGAAGACGGATCCGGAATAGAATTCTGTCGACTCCGTTAGCTCTGTTGGGTGATTTTGGGGTTTGGAGCGTGTTCGTAATGTGTTTTCGGAGTCGGTTATAGATTTAGGCTTGAATTGGCGAAAGTTAGAATTTCGGCGATTTCGGTCGATAGGTGAAATTTTGATACCGGACTCGTAATGGGATTCCGAAAGCGACAGCAGGTCCGTAATGTCATTTATGACCCGTGTGCAAAATTTGAGGTCATTCGGATGAGTTTTGACGTGATTCGGCATCGAGTGTGGATCTTAGAAATTTCATAAATTCTTAGGGTTGAATCTATGCATATTTGATGATTTTGATGTTATGAGATGTGTTTTTGAGGCTCGACCAAGTTTGAATGACGTATTAGGGTTGGTAGTTAGGTTTGGTTGAGGTCCCGGGGGCCTCGGGTGTGTTTCGGGTACCCAAACGGGCATATTTTGGTCTAAGTCTTTTGTTGGTTTTGCTGGTTTTACAGCAACAGGTGTTTGTTCTATGCGATCACGTGAGTAAGTCCGCGATCGCGTAGAGTTAAGTTGAGGCTGTCAGTAAATGTTCTTCGCGATCGCACAAGTCCAATCGCGATCGCAGTGCGTGGGAAACTTGGCCTTCGCGATCGCATGTCCTGGATCGCGATCGCGTAGAGTATCCTAGGTCTGAGGGAGATCCAATATTTGTTCTACGCGGTCGCGTGGCCCCAACCGCGATCGCGTAGCTTTGAGCCGTAAAGGTCCGCGATCGCAGACCCAGTGCCGCGTTCGCAGTGAAGGAATTAAGGTGCGTGGAAGATAACTCATCGCGATCGCAACTATACGTCCGCGATCGCATAGAAGGATACCTGGGCAGTCTTTTAAAGACCCAAATCCGAGGGTTTATGTTATTTTCACCATTTTTGAATTTGAGAGCTCGGGAGGGGCGATTTTTGGAGACTTTGCCACTTGGGTAACTTGGGTAAGTGACTTCTACCCAATTTAGATTAATTCCCATGATTCCTAACTTAAATCTAGTCCTTAAAATTCGAATTTGGGTGGAAATTTTGGGGAAAATTGGATGAACTTCACATACCAAATTATTGGGTTTTGGTTGGGTTTTTGACCTCCGATTTGAGAGATTCTTATATGGTTAGACTCGTGAGTGAATGAGTGTTCGAAAAATATAATTTTTACCCGATTCCGAGACGTGGGTTCGGGGGACTTTTTGGGTGAATTTTCTAATTTCACGTATTAGCTTCGAATTAATTAGCTATTTTGTTTCCTTGACGTGATATTTACATTATGCAAGCGAATTGAATAAATTTGGGCCACCCAGAGTCGGATACTCGTGGCAAGAGCGTGCTATTGAGTTGATTAGCGCAGTCAAGGTAAGTGACTTGCCTAACTCTATGTTGAGGATTTCCCTTAGGCATTTTTATACTGACTTTGTTATGTGGACGCCATGTACGTGAGGTGACGAGTGCGTACACGGGTCATTGTTGCTAAAATTCCACTTTTCCTTCCATGACATAACTCATTTTCATTCCTATATTACTGCTTCATGTTATAACTGAGTAGTTAGCGTAGGAATAAGCATGCCTACCTGTCCTTACCTGAATTCCTCTTATTTGCTACTAATTGCACCATGCTTAGGTAGTTTTGCCTTATTCTTGCCTGTTGTTTTCTTGAAATATTTAATTAAATCATATCTGATAGACTTCTGCATTGCATATTTAAATTTGGACTACAGACCGAGATCCAGGAGCTTTCCCCCTGTACTGCATTGCATATTTAAATTGGGACTACAGACCGAGATCCGAGAGTTTTCCCCCTGTACTGCGTAACATATTTAAATTGGGACTACAGACTGAGATCCGGTAGCTTTCCTCCATGTACTGCATTGCACATTTACTGTTGAGATATATGTTGTGCTGAGCTGAGAGCTATCTTTCTTTCATTATTCCTTTCCGTTTCCGTTAATTCTGTTTATTATTGCTTATATATATTTCACTGCTTAAACTTATGACTGACTTATTTTAGAACTCAGTAAAGCCTCAACTTGACCTCGTCACTACTTGATTGGGGTTAGACTTGGCACTTACTAAGTACCGAATGTGGAGTACTCACGCCCTTTCCTGCGCATGTTTTCCCCATGTGCAAATCCAAGTACCAGCACACAGTATTGTGGCTAGGCGCATCTTAGCAGCTGCTCAGGAGACCGCGAGGTAATTCTGCCGCGTCCGCAGAATCTCACGAGTCCCCTTCCTACTCTAGTATAGAAATAGGAGATATATATACATATATACATTTTTCTCATTCCTTTGTATAGAGCTATAGTAGTACGAAGCTTGTGATTTGTGACATTCTGGATTTTGGGAAAGTAAAAGTGTAGATGCCGAGCGGCTAAATTTTATAGTATTACCTCTCCTTTACTGTTTCTGTTATTATTTTATCTTATTTTCCGCAAATTTAGGCTTACCTAGTCGTAGAGACTAGGTGCCGTCACGAGACTATTCAGAGGGTTAATTCGGGTCGTGACACATCACCAGAGACTTGAAATCGAGATTGAAGTGTGTTATTCCAAGAATGATGTTGACAAGTAGAAAATGATTAAAGATTTTAGTTTATGATGATGATGGACAAATAACAAATGAAGCGAGAAATTTAGTGTACACATAAGTTTTTCGTAATTTGCTTTAATACGTTATTAAATAGATTTTTATTTAATTATTAGTTTTTGTTCCTTGGGCTTATGTATCATTTAATTATTATGTATCAGTTTTTTTTTCAATTGTTAGAAATATGATACTGCAAAAATTATTTCATAAGATGCCTTTTTTTTTCTTGCTTTTCGGAAAGGTGGAGATGAACTCAATGTGGCAGCAAAAGGAACTAAGGAAATTTTGCAAGGCAAGGGAATCTCACATCACTGTTTATTCTCCCTTGGGTGAAAATAATACATTTTGGGGTGACAACAGAGTTGTGAAATGTGATATTCTAACTTAAATTGTAAAATTCAAAGGAAAAATCATTGCTCGGGTTTTTACTTTTAAAGTGCCTCAGAATGATGAAATTAGATTCTTTTTCTTTTGAAAATGAATGTTCAAGTTAGATAATCTTCAAAAAAAAAAATATGTACTAATTTTTTCGTCTCCCGATGAATGTGCTCATTCTACTGTATCTCATCAGGGAGTGCGGGTTGACACATAAAGGTATTATCTTTGTATTAGATGAGTTTGGCCTTTTTACCCAAGTAAATTCTCATACAATGAAGAGGAAATATGAGAAAATATGTCAAGTTTTCAAGATTGGATAATTCTGCAATTTGCAGGGTAAATACGATTACTCTATAGCTTGCTAGATGCAATGTAGTCTGTACCGTCACAAGTTGTTGTCATTAGTGTGAATTGCAGATTGGTATGTTCCTTGGTTTTAACATTATTATTTTTTGATGTACATTCTATTTTCTAAGAAGCATACATGCTCCAACATCATTATATTCAGATGTGCTAAAAAATATACTAGCATAGTTAAAAAAAAGTAATCAAGGCCACACATAAGGTGTTGGATAATCAAAGAGATTTCTCATGTTTTTAAACTGACATTGCATAAGGAAGTTAAAGGAAAATGTCCCCTTAAGTACATGCTTCATACCAAGAAAATTGTATAGCATCATCATATTCGTGAAACATTCATATCAACCAAATCGTACAATATCATTATTTTTTATGGAACATTTATTAGTGCGATGGAATAAATTTTTTACTGAAGACTCAAAATATTTTTAATGTTTGGTTATAAAAATGATATTAACACTAACAAATTAAATATTATAATGTAGACCATTCTTTTTAATTATCTGTGCATCGCGCGGGTACTAATACTAGTTATTTTTAACGATCCCCTTTCTTGGAGGAAAAGCAAAGTTCAACTTCAATATTTTTTCCTCCACATTTGCGTTTGCCCTAGATTTACTTTAGACAAGGTCTATAGATTTTGTCAAAAAGGCCCCTCCATTTCAGCTTAATACCTAATTAGACCCTCGAAAAAGTAAAGTGAAAGGGCTTCCACAAAATTTTCCCTAGATGCTACTTCTTCCGCCATTAACTCGTAACTAGAAGCTTCCACTGCAAACCTGAAAAAAGCTTGTACCTTTGTGGCTGTTTCTGTTCATATTAAAATAAAAAAAACACATCTTTTTATTCACTTCAGTAACTAGGGTTTTTCTAGGGTTTAACAATTCAGTGTACTGAAATGGTCAGCTCTAATGCTCTTCGTATTGCTCACCGGATTGCTCGCTGCACCTTTTCTTCTGGATCTTTATTAAAGGGAGGTTGTAGGGGATATAATACAGCAGTGTACAATCAAACAAGGGGCTTGTTTTATTTGAATTCTAATAATGGTATGTGTAAATTTGACCTTTTGTTGTGTTATTTGAATGAATTATAGCCGCTGATAATAAAGTTTATTTCCTTACTGTTTTATATTTGATTTTTTTTTGTTGCTATTGTGTGAGTTATAGGGGGCAGTGAAAGGAGGGATTGGTTAAGACCTGGATTATTCAAAGCCAATTTTGGTGCCACAAGATCAATTCATGGAACAGGTACCAATTACACACGCCCCGTTTAATGATTGTGATGAATTATCAATTTTTTGTTATTCTATGTGGAAAATATATTAAATGTGAATATATAATTCATCTGTCGGATGTCATAAAAAATTTGGGACATTTATGGATTCTATATTGGAGTTCTTGTTTAAAAAAGCTGAACTGATGGGTAAAATCTTTCTGTATGCTGCTAAAAAAAATACCTTTCATCTCTTTCATGTTCCGTTGTGCCATTTGATATTATTTATTGTGGCAATCTAGCTATAATTTGTTACTGGAGGTGTTTAGTGTAATTTCGAGGGGTTAGTTTCATTTAGTTGAATCAGTTGTTAACTTGCTGTGTTTCGACTCTTATTCCATTTTAATCAAAATCTTTTTGCCTTTAAAGCCGGATGAGTACACACTATGCACTTTCATGGAGGCTGGTAAAACATAATGTAGAAACTGTCATACTTCCACCGTGTGTCTCAGTGTCTTTTGTAGATAGAGGAAAAGAAAGGCGGTATAGAAGCTCTCGCTAGCAGGCAGACAATCTTGTATACCCTCCAACATAGAATGGTGGTAGACAGATAGATAGGTGTATTGATGGATAGATAGATATTATAGAGAGAGAGACAGAGAGACAAAAGCTTGTTTATAATTGAAGTTAGTAAGCTGATAGGAGTGGTGGGAGATAGTTTGAATTTACTTTTATCATCCCCTATGGTGCATTCTGAGAAAATGGAGGTGAGGTGAAGCTCAATGACATTTACTGGTTCCTTCCTTTAAATCAAAGAATCTTTTTTTTTTACTGTTTTCCTTTTTCCCCCCTAGAAGGGACCAGCCAGTGTTAAATGAGCTCTGTTTTTATGTTTTAGTGGGTGAATTATTCCTTCTAAAGAAATTAGTAAGTAAATTGTTGAAGTAACAAAATCCTGGCGTTGAGGATTTTTCATATAGGCATGCTTTCAGTATCTTGGTTACTTAGCCCCTGGCATGTGCTAAAGGGTTACATCTTCTTCTGTTAATGACATCTATCTGACCCATATATCCATGTGAACTGAATATCTATGTATCTAGAAGCAGATAACATTTGTATAAAAAAAACATAAACATCCACTATACTTGAAAAAACAAAAAATTATTATCCACTGTGAAATGCTTTTGCGTATTGGTAAAAGTGGTATTCAAATATTACACTTTGATGTTCATCTTGGAAATTTTGGCGGTAATCATGGGAAAATGGGTAATGAAGGTATTTGTTAGAATTATCTTTTGATTCCCTGGTATTTATTTTCGTATCACATTGCAGATGAATTTTGAGTTAAGTCACTAACATATAACCCCCATCCTCTTCCCTGCTTAATGTCTGATTAGCCACGAGTATGAAAGATTTTTATGAGGTGCTTGGCGTCAATCGAAATGCAACTGCATCTGAAATCAAGAAAGCTTATTATGGGGTATGTTTGTTATCCCCTTTTTCGTTGGTTGATCTTGTCCTTTAAGGTTTATAATTGTAGAACTTTATTGACTTACTACTCAGAGTAGGTGTTTGTAATAACTCAAGTAGCAATTTGCAATTATTTTTTCCCCCGGAGTTGGTATTACCTTATCTCTGTTACTGGTGACACATTGTGTTATACTTCAGCTTGCAAAGCGACTGCATCCAGATATGAACAAAGATGATCCAGATGCTGAAAAAAAGTTTCAGGAAGTTCAAAAGGCTTATGAGGTACTTGTCACTTTGGAAAACGTTTTTGCTCTATAAAGGTTGTTTTTGAAGTCAGTACTATACGGAATTTTGTATCAAAAATTGTTTATTTCTATGTTGCAGGTTCTGAAGGATGATAAAGCACGTGAACAATATGATCAGGTTTGACATGTGTTACTTTGCACTTAAACCTGACAGACATTTACTTCAATATTTCTTGTTATTTGCATATTAGGGGTTTATTTTGCCTAGATGCATTCAAGACTTTGAATATAATTCTCTTGAATGAGAAGCATTCTGATGCATTGCTCATTATGCAGCTTGGGCATGATGCATTTAATAGTATGAACAATGGTGGAGGTGGAGGTGCTGGGTTTGATCCGTTTGGTGGCTTCAGAAGTCCATTTGAAGACATGTTTAGAAATGCTGATGTAAGAACTAGATTCAGGTTCTAATTCATCTACATTGTCTTGGAAAATTGCCATCGTGATATTCTGGATATTTGAATTTTTTGATAGCTGTCTGTTGAGCATTGAATTGTGCTAATTTGCATATGATGTTCTGCCTCTTCATAAATTTGGTTGTTGAGCTAGATCCTGAGTGGTTGTGCTTTCCCCTATATGAGAGAGGTAATCTGGTGTACAGCCATGACTCTCTGTTCTCTCTTCCACAGATACCAAGAAATTATAGGTTGAGTTTTTGCTAAACAGTGTCACATACGGCATTAGAGAGTATGCACATAATTGCCAAAAATCTGAATTATTTTCCTCCTTCGCTTGGTTCTCCCCTTTCCATGAATATTAGCCCATTTGTATAAAGCTATATGAGTCGTTGACGTTTGAGAGATTGCAGAAGGATAGAGTCTACGAAGATAATGTTTGTGAAGTACTTTTTTTTGCAGCTAATTAAGTACTAATTAATTTCCTTAGTACTTGACGTCATTGTTACCTGTCGAGTTTCCTTAAGCTTCAAATATATACTTCCCCGGTACATCTTTACCTTACCTTATCGGAAAAGGGGAAAAAAACTTTACTATATACATCCCGTTCCTTTGTGGGGAATAGATCCATAGGAATGATGTTGGGTGAGGTGCTACGAAAGCAGATGGCAGCCCGGTGCACAAGGCATGCTTTAATATTTCTCCTTAATCTCTTAGGCATCGCTTTTATGGTCTTTTTCTATGCATCATGACTCTTCCAGCTTAAAGTATTTTTGTTCTGAATCTGATGCAAAATTAGGTGTACTATCGGTACCTACTTTGTTATGCCCGTTTCTTTTTCATTCTTAATTTCAATCCTTGAGATCTAACCTTTTTCCGTTCCTTTTGGCATTTATTGGAGATCAGATTTTTGGCAACATCTTTAACAGAGACATGGGTGGAGAGGATGTCAAGGTTTTCTCCTTTTATCTCTCCTCCGTTCGTTATTGTAGCTGTTTTGAATTTATGCAAGCACTTCATTAAATTTTTTTAAACTGTTTTTGCCTCCTGTTATGCAGGTTCCCATTGAACTATCCTTCATGGAAGCTGTTCAGGGGTGCACTAAGACTATAACATTCCAAACAGATTTGCCTTGCACTGCTTGTGGTAAATTCACTTGTTTCTTCTATGATAAAGGATATAGTTACTTGTTTCTTGAGGGAACTTGGTTTAATTTAACTGCCCAATCTATATCTCTAGTGACCACTTTAGTTTTTTTTTCCTTTCGGGATGGGGGAGGGGAGGGGAAATCTAAATAGGATATCGATACGTCTTTCGTACTGTTGTTGTCAAAGTTGCTAGTGTAGTAGCAAAGTTCATTTGCGCAGTCATTGATGAAACAGTGATATGCATGAGCATTGAAGTGCATATGCATTAATCAAGATCGGGTAGTTAACAAGATCAAAGAAGCTTTTTCTGATAAGGAACAAGATTAAATAAGTACTGCTGGGTGTCGAGTGAGAGGGACTGGTGATATGTTGAATTCACATGTAAAAGTTTGTCTAGCCTCATTAACCTCTAAATTTTGGTCAAAGTAGTCATCCTGCTAGTTCATGTTAGGGTGGCAGACTTCAATCTACTTGGTACTTACTGTAGTCACTCTTCCTCCCTTCCTCATTTCTCTTTTAGGTGGAACTGGTGTGCCTCCAGGCACTAGACCTGAAACATGTAAGCGCTGCAAAGGTTCAGGTGTGGTGAGTACCTCTTGCTTATTTTTCACTCTACTTTCAGCGACATGCATGTTTCATTGTGTATACTGTTGGCTCCTTTTTACTTATATTTCAATAATCCTCTGCAGTCTATCTCGCAAACTGGTCCATTCACATTGCAAACGACTTGTCCTGCATGCAAAGGAACAGGGAAGATCGTATCGGTATGCCGTCCTCTCCACAAAAACCAGTATTGTTAGTTATGCATGCATATAGCTAATATTGGTATTTCCCTTTTGTTAGATGAGTACGGTCATTGTGCTTTGTTTGCTGTAAGCATATCAACGAGTAGGTATTATAATTATCCTTGATTTAAAAGATTACATGAACACCATAGAAGGAAATCTTTAACTTCACCAACTTCATTTTAGTGGGACAAGAATAAATTGTATATCCGTTTCATATTCGTAGAAGTTTGTTCTGACTGCTAGTGAATTGTTCTGTACTCAGAAAAGATGAAGTTCCTAAATGTACCTTCTTTATAGAGTTTCTTCAGTTTTGTGATATTCCGAAGAATATACTCTGGGTTATAATGGAAATGTATGTTCTCTAGTGTTCTTGACGGTCCTGTAAGATGATAGAATTGATACAAAGATTTGTTGAAAATTATTCTTTTCCATTTTTCAGCTGACACCTTTAGTCTTCTATGTATGTATCATCAATATGTGTACTTTACCTTTGGGGACGAGTGCAACAATGACTTTTGAATTCCCATTTCAAGAAAATGATTGACTTTTGAATTCTGAACCACTGCCAGTTGCAGTGTTAATTAGCATTTCAATGTTTACTTGGATGAATTGGCTTTGTTTGATGAATAATTGCGTTAGAGGTAGAAGCACTGATAGAAATATTTTTGGCCTACAGAGTTTCTGCAAGTCTTGCAAGGGAAATCGGGTACTACGAGGACCAAAGACAGTGAAAGTGGATATCATGCCCGGTAAGCTATAGTCACATATTACATCTACTCATGACCGCCACAGCAAGTATATGGTGTGAAATATACCTGATTTTGTCAACATAACCGGTTTTGATGCTTTGTTATAATCTGCTGGTACAAAATGCATTTGTTAAGAGTTTGTTCATTATAGATTTAGCAGCTTTTGTAGAGGTGGCCATGTTATAGTTGTGACTTGTGCACCTTAACCACCCTTGCCCCTTCACCAAAATATGTGAAAGAAGCAAAACAGGTAAATTAGTGTGTCAACTTTTTTTTAAGATGAAAGCATCTGATTGTTAAAATCTGTATTACTTTAACGAAAACCTTTTTGTTTTTCATCAATGGATGCCCAAGTAGTCCTTTTAGCATTAAAGCTACTATATAGCACAAGAAAAACTGTCTTAGTTGAACACTTTTTGCCTCCATTGTTTATCTCTGTAGCTATTACGTGATGTTGGATGGTTCTTTGCCCCTCTTGAAAAACCTTAGAAAGAGATTAAACGTATCATTTGCTTGACTTTACAAAAATGGCATACAAACCACACATGTTGTAGTATTTGTCTACATAGATATCTAGTCAAGAATGGGAAACCCCATATATGCTGTAGCTAAGAACAAGAAACTTTTGTGGTTGTGCTTGTGGCTGTGCATGCCTCCAGACATTTTTTATTGCTCATTATTGTTTCTACAGGAGTAGACACTGACGAGACACTCAAGGTGTATGGAAGTGGTGGAGCAGATCCTGAAGGCAACCGGCCTGGAGATCTTTATGTTGTTATTAAGGTTCAGTTGAAAGCTTCCATGGTCATTTTGTATGTAAGGTTTCTTCTACTCTCAATTTTGATTCATGTTATTCACAGAGGCCTCTGGAATTCTTTTTTCAGGTCAGGGAAGACCCCGTTTTCCGGAGAGAAGGCTCTGATATTCATGTAGATGCTGTTTTGAGTATCACCCAGGTACTACTTCTAACTAACTATAATCTTTGCTGATATAAAGAATGTGTCGCTGCTGTACATTGAGGAATATCGAGTGACTACAGTTCACTATTCCCTAGGAAATCACGAATTGATTTCTGCTGTTTCTTAGTGCTAGTTTTGGCATCTAATATTATCCCCATATCTTACTATTTCCTACCATTTGTCGTCTTCAAATCTTACTATTGTGATGCTAAGAATCTTTTTAAACCTTTCAGTTCCCATTTTCCTTTAAACAGAAAGATTACAATGTACTGAAGTAAAAAGTATATCGACATGTGATCTAAAGAAGCCTACCCCTGGTCATGATCCATGATCCAAAATATTAGGTAACAATGATTGGAAACTATATGTACCTAGTGGGCAGAGGATACAACATGAAACATTTTGCATTAATATGTATGAATATTTTCTCCCGTAAACCTTATTGACAAATTTTATCATAACATCTGCTGGGTCCAACAAGCATTTTGCATCATTTCTGAACATCCGGTTTCCATAGCAGTTGTCAAGCTGTGGCCGCATACTGTTGTCATTATATTGTTTCTTTTCATGGCTACTGAATCTATGAATTTGCGACTCTTCTCTGGGTAATATGGTTAGATTCTGATGAATACTTCACTGCAGGCAATCTTGGGAGGAACGATCCAAGTCCCAACTCTGACCGGAGATGTTGTTGTTAAGGTACTGATATACTACTAAGCTGATCTTGGTTAACTTTTGTCCTTCGATTTCCTTCTTGAGTTTAAGAGGTTGATGCGTTATGTTATGCGCTCTGATTGTCCCTACAACTTGGTAAAAGTGAGGATAGAAATGCTTCTCCTACCAGGCTATGAGAGTTGAGAGAACACATTGGAAATGGAGAGAAAATGTGGTTCCGCATGAAATTTCTATAATTGGCTGGGGTAGGGGCCCAAGTTAAACTTTTAAGACATTACTGTTCGTGATAAATCCCCATTGGATATTTTAGCATATCTAATTTTCATAGTAAAAGGCAATGCTGTTCAACTGACTAAAAGGGTAAAAGTTTGGGCTTAGGGTTGATTACACCACAAAATGGCAGGAAGAGATGAACAATAGGGCTCTGCTCAGGGGCTTCTGGGATGCAACGATGAAAATTTAAGGTGTCAAAAAAACTGGTAGATAGCTCGAATGCATTACCTTGAATTTTACGAATTGAAAGTGAGAGCAGCATGATATATGTTACGCGGCGCCTTCCTGAGATGCTTTGGAAGGGCGACGTAAGGCTAAGCAACCGATGTCAGGGTGATTGCTGTCCGCCAAATGAGGTCCCCGCCACACGTTAGACTAGATTGTCAGTGCCGTGGGGGAAAACCAATGCCAACTATTGAGAGAACAGTAATGATGTTTGAAATGATGAAAGCTGGATTGCAATAATGAAAGCTATTA
>ML288732.1:6627-18425 GCA_005239495.1 Nicotiana undulata
CCGGGGAGTCTTGGAATTCTTTGAGAATCGACATTACCTCATCTTCTGAAACAAACTGTTGAATGATGTTGTCGGCACAAATACAGAGAAGAAAGGTTCCTCCTAATAGTTTTACCTACACTCCCACAAGAACATTTTCTTTTGATAAGCTTCCAATCCATCGGGAACAAGGTCACTAACCAAAAAGTTAGCGATGTCGGCATACCAAGGAGTGAATGTGCTAGACAATGCCAATATGTGCTCATCTGGAAAGGCATCAGTAATTTCAAGTTCTTCTTTTGGTCTCCCTGCCTCTTCAAGCCTAGATAGGTGATCTGCAACATGATTTTCTGTCCCTTTTCGATCCTTGACTTCAAAGTCAAACGCTTGCAGCAAACGGACACACCTAATAAATCTTGGTTTAGCATCGTTCTTTTCCATAAGATAGCGGAGAGAAGCATGATCAGTGTAAAATATCACTTTGGACCCCAACAAATAGGCTCAGAATTTTTCAAAAGCATAGACAATGGTAAGCAGTTCTTGCTCTGCCACCGTGTAATTAATTTTTGCTCCATTGAGTGTCTTGCTTGCATAGTAGACAGGATGAAGGATCTTGTTCTGTCGTTGACTAAGACCGCCTTAATAGCTACACCTCTGGCGTCACACATGAGTTCAAATGGAAGGGACCACTCAGGTTTGACAGTAACAGGTGTCGTGGTCAGCTTTTCTTTCAATTCCTCAAAATCTTTGAGACACTTCTCATCAAATTCAAACTTTGCATCTTTTTCAAGGATCTTGCACATAAGATTTGCAATTTTGGAGAAGTCCTTGATAAAACTCCTATAGGACCTGGCATGCCGGAAAAAGCTTCGGAAACCTTTTACTTAAGTTGGAGGAGGAAGCTTGGAAATGATTTCAATCTTTTCCTGATCAACCTCTATGCCTTGCTTGAAACCTTTGTGGCCCAAAACAATGCCCTCTTCCACTATGAAGTGGCACTTTTACCAGTTTAGCACGAGGTTAGTTTCTTCATAGCTTTTGAGCGTTTGTCTAAGGTTGTCAAGGCAATGTTCAAATGAGTCAACAACAACAGAGAAGTCATCCTTAAACACCTCTAACAAATCCTTAACCATGTATGAGAAGATTGGCATCATGCACAGCTGAAAAGTAGCCGGGGCATTGCATAGCCCAAATGGCATACGACTAAAGGCAAAAGTCCCATATGGGCATGTAAATGTTGTCTTCTCTTGATCTTCTAAGGGGATATTGATTTGGTTACACCCGAATACCCATCCAAGAAGCAATAGAATGACCTTCCCGCTAGCCGATCAAGCATTTGATCAATAGAAGGCATAGGAAAATGGTCTTTGCAAGTAGCACTATTGAGCTTCCAATAGTCCATGCAAACTCTCAACTCGTTTACTATTCTCGTTGGGATGAGCTCATTTTTGTCATTTTGAATCACGGACATGCCTACTTTCTTTGGCACACATTGCACCGGACTCACCCAAGAACTATTGGAAATGGGGTAGATTACCCCGACATCTTACCATTTGATGATTTCTCTCTTCACCACCTCGTGCATGGAAGAGTTTAACCTTCTTTTATGCTCCACGCTAGGTTTGCTCTATTGCTCCAATTGTATCTTTTGCTCACAAATTCAAGCGGGAATCCCTCGGATGACCGCTATTGTTCACCCAATGGATTGTATGTGCTCTCTCACGACATTCAACAAGTGTACAACCTGCACATCATTCAACAAAGAAGAAATGATTACCGGTAGAGTTTCATTAGAGCCAAGAAATTTATACCTTAAGTGTGGTGGAAATGGCTTGAGCTCAAGTTGTGGCGGCTCAATAATTGAAGGCTTTGCGGGAGGAGTGACTTTATTCTCTAAGTCTAGAGAATGTTTCTTTAGCGCATAAGTGTAGGACCCAAGTCTTTATAATGTATTCACCGATTCCATGTAATCCTCCATGTCTTTACCATCAAAATTAACAAAAATAGCCGTCAATGCCTCACCAACGCATTCTTATTCCATCTTCATCACGATTACGTCTTCTACCTCATCAATAACATCAATGTGAGATGCTTTCATATGCATGTGGAAACTTAATACCCTTACTTTCTTGAAAGGTAACCTCTACATCATTAACTAGGAACTTGATCTCATTCCGTTCTGAATCGATAAGTGCTCTTCCGGTAGCAAGGAATGGTCTACCCAAGAAGATAGGGATTTCTTTATCAACAACACAATCAAGGATCACAAATTCGGCGAGAAGGAGGAACTTTCCCACTTTCACAAGAACATCATCAATAATCCCCACTGGTCTCTTTATCCAACGATCGTCCATTTTCAACCTCATACTTGTAGGCCTCGGCATACCTAACCCCGCATGCTTGTAAATTGAAAGAGGCATTAAGTTGATGCTAGCCCCATTATCACAAAGAACTCTTGAAAAATTGTGCGGCCCGATAGTGCATGGAATGGTAATACCTCTCGGGCCTTCTTTCTTTTGAACGGTGGTTGTTGCAATGATGAAAATAACCCAGTGAGTAACATTCACCACTTCATTCTTGGTGGTTTCTTCTTGGTGATCAAGTCCATTAAGTATTTGGCAAAACCCGACATCTCTTGAAATGCTTCCACAAATGGAACGATCACCGATAATTGCTTGATAATATCATAAAAGTTTTCGAGTTTCCTATCATCAACTCTCCTAGAAAGTCTATGAGGGAAAGGAGGGGGAGGTCTAGGAATTGGTGCTAGAGCTTTTGGTGCCTCATTTACCTTTTCCTTGACCTTTTTACAGCTCTCTTCTTGAATTTTCACTTTCTTTGGGTGTCTTTCAGCTTCAACAACAATTGGCACTTCAACTTGTGCCTCAACCTCTTGTTCAAGATCTTCAAATTCGACAATTTGTTCATTCCGTCCTTGAAGTATTTTCCTGCTTCAAGTTGTGATTTCCATACAATGAGAAGTCGGACCACTCCCTTTACCTTTCGGGTTTGCTATTGCTTCACTTGGGAGTGCGCTCTTTTTCTTCGGATTATGTTCTCTTGATAGATATCTCATTTGCATTTCTAACTTTTGTATGGATACGGTGTGGGATCCCACAAGCTCGGTCCTGTTCTTCATTGAAGTGTCATTTCTTTCTTGATTTTGAAATACTCTTTCAAGCATGTTCTCCAATTTGGACTCACTTGAAGTACTTTCCTTCCAATTCGAAGAGTTAGAGTATTTCCCCTTTGGTGGAACATAGGGTTTTGAACTCCGATTTGAATAGTTGTTGTTGTTGTTACTCTAATTACCTTGATTGGAACTACCTTGATCATTTCTCCATTGTTTGCCCTTGCGGGTTAGACCTCCATTAGTTTTGTTGTCTAGGAGCTTGGTAGGGTTGTCTTTGGTAACCACCTTGAGAGTTGTTGACATAATATGCTTCCTCGCAATCCTCATTTCACAAGGGTTGCACATCATCCACAACATTCACCTTTTCTGTTTGGCTTCTAGTGAACATCTTGGTCAACACATTAACGTTGACAGCAAGCCTGGGAATTACTTGATCTCTTTCTTGGTTTTCCTTACTCATGTTGGTCAAGGAAGGAGTACCATATGCAATTCCACCTATAGTGTCTTCAGAGTGCCAGGATTGGTTATATTCTGCCATCTTGTCAAGAATTTGTGTGACCCTTGCAAATGTTTTATCCATAAAAGATCCATCAGCTGCATTTTTGGCTATACATTGGTTCAAAGGATCCAAGCCCATGTAAAGGTTCTTCAACAAAATGTTGTCTGGGAAACCATGATTCGGCGATCTCACTAGATATAGCTTGAATTGATCCCATGCCTCATGTAGATGCTCTCCCAGTAGTTTCTTGAAGATGAAATATTTATACCGGGAGCTCGGAGTTCTTGCTTTGCAGGAACCATTTAGCTAGGAAATCTCGGACGAACTCAGGCCAAGAATGAATGAAATTAGGTGATAGATTTTGGATCCATTTCCTTGCCTCTTCGATTAATGTATACTTGAACATCCTCAGCCTTAGGGCATCATCGAAAATGTTGTTCTGCTTGTGCATCGCACACACACCCAAGAAGTTTCTGAGATGCTTTGTCGGATCATCATCGGTGGAATTTTTTGAAAAACCCCTCTGCTTTGAGCATTAGGATTAAATTGTGTTCCACCTTGAAAGTGGAATCTTCAACTCTTGGAGGGACAGTGACATTTGTATCCTCAATGTACTCATATATATTCACAAAAGGTTTTTCTTTTTCAATCTCGGCCATGTTTACCTAGTAACACCAAGCAAAGCAAGCAAAGTGTGATGGAATAGAAAAAGAGGTAAAGTAAAGCACACACTAAATAGTAATTTCAAAACCGTATTCCCCGGCAACAGCGCCAATTTTGATGACGTCCAAATCCACTACTAAAAAGTAAAAGGAAACGGTCGCATGCAATATAATTTACCCAACTATTAGTGGGGGTCGAATCCCCTAGGGAACAATATGTAGGCGATTAGGCGTGTAAGAGAATTATCACTTATTATGCTAAGCCAAACACTTAGAATGGTTTTGATAAAAGATTTATATCTAATTGTGAAAATGTATTCTAACCTAGAAAGCAATTAAAATGATCAATGGCTACAAGAATGGATGCATGGGGATTTACACTCAAGTAACAATTCAATGTATTTCACGGTTTAAATAATATGAGCAAGTTTATATTAATTAGCCATAGGTAATAACTTGATATTAGCTTCTTCCGAAGTCTAACAAGACTTCTTAATTGAATTATCCCTAAAACAATTATGAGATTAAGCACACCCCGATATGGCTATAAGTAGTTCAATCCTATCCCTAGGTAGAATCTATAAAATAAGGGTTAAAGCCTCAAGTTCTTATTAATTAATCTTTCCCAACCCCAAATAATCTTTCCCAAAACTAATTCGAAGTTAATGGGCGAGTCCTAGGGTTAACTAATCATTTTGGAAACATTAAAGAACAAGAATAATTAAAGAAACAATAATTGGCTTCGTAATAAATAAAAATCATTCAATACATAAGCACAACAAGATATTTAATCCACACTTTAAATATGAATATTTCCATAAACAAGATTCAAGTCTTGAAAAAAACAAACCTCCACACACTTAAATATTCACTACAAAGCAAGGAAATGAAGAAATGAGCATAAATGAGTAAGAAATTCTCAACCAAAAGCTTCACATCTTCAAGGCCTAAGTGTGTGTGCAAGAACCCTAGCTCCAAAACTTCTCTTCTCTAGTCTAAAGACTGAAAAATAAGCAAAAGATATGTGTTTCCAATGAGCTTGGTCGTGTATTTGTGGGTTTGAAGTAGAGAAAATGTGAATTGTCAATCCTGTCCAGGTTTGAAGCCCGTGGACCACACATGCGAAAAGATCCACGCTGGTGCGACTCCGCAGATGCAGATAGACTACAGCAGAAGCAAAATTTGATGAGCAATAGTGGCTCCACAAAAGCGGGCTTGAAGGCGCGAATGCGCGACCGCAGATGCGAGCAATTAGCACATATGCGGTGATTCGACCGCAGAAGCGGTTCCTGCCTTCCAGTCCTTCTTTCGCAAATGCGACTATTTCCTCGAGAATGCGACATCGCAAAAGCAACAAGCGTTCCTGTAAGGCCCCGGAAAACTTCACTATGTAATTTAAGGTTTTTGGTGTTAAGGTAGGTAATATATCGTACTTCCGGAGTTTTGGGTTGAACAATGCGCTGGGGAGTTGGAAGGATTCGTCACAGCTAGACCAGGCTATAGCCAGGCTGGACCATGCTTTAGGCTGGCTGGGCTAGGCTAAAGCTAGGCCAGACCAGGCGTTAGCAAGGTAACGCCAGGCTAAAGCCAAGCCAGACCAGGCGTTAGCCAAGTAACGCCAGGCTAAAGCCAGGCCATACCAGGCGTTAGCCAGGTAACGCCAGGCTAAAGCCAGGCCAGACCAGGCGTTAGCCAGGCTACGCCAGGTCTTGTAATTTAGAGTGAGGAAGAGGGGTCTTAGAGAGAGGAAGTGATCTCATCCATTGTCCTCCAATTCTTACCCAAACACCTTGAAGATTATCAAGGGTCACCGACCCAAGATGTAAGCATCCATAACCCAAAATCTTAATCCATAGTATAGCTATAATGGCTCATTGGGGAGGTAACTTATGAGGGAAATAGTGGTCACCTTGCATGCATGTAATCAAATAATCCCAAATCATATAGGGGAAATGGGTTGAGGTAATGTTTCACTAAAAAAGGGACCATGCAACCTTAATGAACAAATAATATTTAATATAATGCTCAAGTGAGATAGGGATATAATTATTGTCCCTAATTTTGGGTTCAATTGTGCTACATAGTAAAATAGATTGAAGGTGCTAAAGGTTCCGGCAATTGTTGTAGAAATTAAGGGAAAACCCAATTAAGGTATGTATGGCTAACTCTAATCTTCATAGAATGGACTCGTTGGTGCTCAAATATACGGTATGAGTCCCCTTGTTTGATTCTATAAAGAATTGATGGGTTCTATATGTTAAGATGGGAAACTCTTGCTTCCATATTGTTCTAAGTCACTACCATGTCACTATGCCATTTGAAAGTATGAATTCTGATTATCATGCTCTTCTTTGATTATGTGTGCGAATACTCATATGTGTTGGTTTTAGTTGATATGAAAGATGAGTATATGAAATGGTTAAAGAGAGGAATGTAACATAAATGGTTAAATATGCCGAAGTACCAAGAACTTTATAATAAATTATGGGAAGAGATGTGAACTGGAGGATTATTTTGATATGGTTATGTCCCAGAGTGAGATGGCTTAGCCAATCGGGCCGAGATCGGACTCCATGTTGTAGACATGGTTGTAATCGCATCGGAAATATGATATTGGTAATGTCTCACTATTTCAAGTGCGATGGCTTAGCCGGTTGGGCCGAGACCGGACTCCGTGTGAAAACGACACGGTAGTAATTATAAAACTATGATATTGTAATGTCTCACTTGGGATGTCTTAGTCGGTCGGGCCGAGACCAGACTCCGTGTGAAAACAAAATGGTGGTATATTACAATTGTGGCACTTGGCTTTAAAATATCTACTATCCAAAAGATGGCGAACGGGATAATAAAACATGGTGACTCTTGTTTGAGTTTCCCCTATTTCTGTCACTTGTTATTTGATGTCTCTAATTTTATTATTACATGTTCGATGTTTATTCTATATAGAATAGAGTTTGCTCATACATACTAGTATTATTAGATGGTACTAACGTCCCTTTTACCGGGGGCTTTACATCTTCTTATGGATGTAGGTGGCTCTTTAGCTGGTAGCACTGATCGTCGATAGTGGTGCCTACTTCCCCTCCTCCTTATAGCGGTTCTGGTGAGCCCCATTTCCTCCCGGGGCCATGTATAAAAGAGTGTTACTCTCTTTTGTGTATGTTATTCTATTTTGAGGTATAGCCGAGGCCTTGTCGCCGGCGAACTTATGTTCATATTCTTTATCTTAGAGCCTCCATAGACACTCATGTGGGTCATGTATGTTTTGGGTAATTATTGGGATAACTTGTAACTGTAATTCCATCTCGTAAGGGTTATAATTAGCATGTATGCTTTGGATAACATAATTGTGGATATCGATATATTAGAAAGAATGGATTAATATCACGAATGTGCGGTTTTGCTTTATTTCCTGCTAACTTAGTAAATGATGTTATAATATAACCACGGGGCAAAATTAGACGGGAAGGAAAGGCTAGGCAGGCTTGTTTGATCGGGTTCACTCGGTTAAGCTCCAGTCGCGTGCCCCAGGGTTAGGGCGTGACAAACTTGGTATCAAAGTCTGAGGTTTTAAAGTATCCTAGGATGTCTTAGAGCCATGTCTAGTAGAGCCCTTCTTATCAGTGTGTTGTCAACCACATCTATAATTAGGGGGCTGCTTGGACATTTAGGAATAATACCCTTCATTGTTATTCTATATCGTGCGATGGAGTGAAAAGTGAGATTGTTTCTCTCTGACTCGTGCATTGTTTTAACTTTCAGTAAATGGCACCCAAGAAGAAAGCGCCACTCGGCCAAAAAGGCAATGCCACCACATGAGTGGCCATTGATTCCCAATTGAATGATACGGGTGAGGATAATTCCCTGACTATGAATCTGCCTGACTTCTCCGCTCCAGACCGAACCATCCCAATTCCTACTCCAGCGGAGGGTGCCACAATCCCTCCCGCTGATATTCCTGATCCTTCTCCAGCCTCAGCTTCCGGTCTTGATATTTATGATGGGGACCTTAGGGGAGCCATTCAGATGCTGGCAAAGTTGGTGGCTTCTCAGGCCCAGAGGTCAAACATTGCCCCCACCTCCTCTAGTAGGTAGGGAGACACTTCCGGTTCCAGGGTTAACAGGTTCCTTCAGTTAGCTCCTCCAGAGTTCACAGTTACTAACCCCGAGACCGATCCTCAGGATTTTATTGATCAGTAAGAACTTCCGAGTTATGTGTGCTACTGAAATGGAGGGAATAGAGTTGGCCTCCTATCATCTGAAAGGGGCGGCGTATTCTTGGTTTGAGATGTGGGAGGATTCCTGTGATGAGGGGAGCCCTCCGGCGAGGTGGAGTGAGTTTGCAGACGCCTTCATAGACCATTTCTTGCCCGCCGATACTAGGCAGCTTGTGCTTCAGAGTTTTAGGTCCTCAAACAAGGTGGTAGAAGTGTGTGGGAGTATCATATGGAGTTTGTGCACCTGTCAAAATATATTGTTCATATGATGCCAACTATGGAGGTTAGGGTTGGTCGATTTTGTAAAGCCTTGATCCCTTGGTTATCAACGAAGCTGCCACAGCTGCTCTAGATTCTGACATGAATTATGGGAAGATTGTGGGATTCTCCCAGGCTATAGAGGCTCAAAAGTTGAAGCTTAAGATGGATCGAGAAGGTAGTGGCAGGGCCCGATCAGCGGGCAACCTAGGGGGTTCATTCGGAGGTGGGAGACCAGTTTCTCTAGAAGGGTCATCAAGGCCATCCTAGTCTTATGTCCAGTCTTCAGCTAGTGCCCCACCATCAAGGCACAGTCATCAGCAGGGAAGTTTCTTTGGGCCCAATCCAGGCAGTAGGAGGTTCCACCAGTAGGGCCGATAAGTAGGAAGGTTCCAGCAGCAGCGAAGAGACCTATTTCCTGAGTGTGGGAGGTTTCATTCGGGGCCCTGTTACATGGACATGCCAGTAAGTTATGGGTGTGGATGAGAGGCCATATTAAGAGAGAGTGTCGTGCCTCTAGGCAGGGGCACTGCCCAGCCATCCAGTTCTTTAGTTGCTACCTCTTCATCACAACATCCAGCCAGAGGCTCTTCAGCACACCCTCCAGCACGGGCTCCGGTTGAACCTAGCCGGTTCTATGCCCGGAGTGGTTTACAGAGCGCAGAGGCTTCTCTAGATGTCGTCACAGGTATTTTGACTGTTCAATCCCATGATGTGTTGGCCCTTATTGATCCCGGATCTTCTTTATCCTATGTCACTACTTTTGTTGCTTCAAGCTTTGGGGTAGAACCAGAACAGCTTCATGAGTCGTTCTCAGTATCTACTCCGGTTGGTGAATCTATTATGGTCGCGCGGGACTATAGTGATTGCGTTGTCACGGTGTGTGGTCGGGATACCATGGCCGATCTTATTGAGCTAGGAACGGTTGATTTTGATGTAATAATGGGAATGGATTGGCTTTATTCATGCTTTGCCAAACTCGACTGCCGAACCAGAATTAAGAGGCTTGAGTTTCCTAACGAGCCAACCGTTGAGTGGGAAGGGAATAATATTATGCCGAGGGGTAGGTTTATTTCCTACCTTAGGGCCTCAAAGATGATAAAAAAGGGGTGTATCTATCATTTGGTCCGAGTTGCGGACACCACCTCTAAGATGCCTTCTCTCGAGTCTGTGCCAATGTGAATGAGTTCCTCGATGTCTTTCCGGATGAGCTCCCTAGGATCCCTCTAGACAAGGAGATTGATTTCGGGAATGAGGTATTGCCAGGCACGCAACCGATATCTATTCCACCCTACAGGATGGCACGAGCGGAATTGAATGAGTTAAAGGAGAAACTGAAGGATTTGTGAGAGAAGGGTTTCATCCGACCAAGTGTGTCGCCTTAGGGCGCACCAGTTCTCTTTGTTAGGAAGAAAGATAGGTCTCTTCGAATGTGCATTGACTACCGACAACTCAACAAAGTCACAATCAAAAACAAGTACCCATTGCCTCGAATAGATGATTTGTTCGATCAATTGCAAGGTGTTAGGTTCTTCTCAAAAATTGATTTGCGGTCCGGGTATCATCAACTAAAGATAAGGGAGCAGGATATTCCTAAAACAGTTTTCAGAACTTAATATGGGCACTTTGAATTTTTGGTAATGTCCTTGGGGTTAACCAACGCCCCAGCAGCTTTCAAGGACCTTATGAACCGGGTCTTCAAGCCATTTCTTGACTTTTTTGTGATAGTCTTCATTAACGATATCCTTGTATATTCGCAAAGTCGAGAAGGTCATGCTAATCACCTCAGAGCAAGTCTACAGACTATTCATCAGCACCAGTTATATGCAAAGTTCTCGAAATGTGAATTTTGGCTTAGATCAGTTACCTTTTTGGGCCATGTTGTCTCCACGGAAAGGTTTCAGGTTGATCCCCATAAGATCGCAGTAGTAAAGGATAGGCCTAGACCTACAACCCCTACAAAAATATGTTGTTTCCTGGGTTTAGCTAGATATTATAGGAGGTTTGTGTAAGTATTCTCTACTCTCGCCTCCCCATTGACTAAACTGACGTAGAAAGCGGTCAAGTTCCAGTGGTCTGATGCTTGCAAAAGAAGTTTTCAGGAGTTGAAATCAAGATTGACTTCGGCGCCGGTGTTGACCTTGCTAGAGGGTACAAGGGGGTTTTTGGTGTATTATGATGCTTCAAGGGTTGGTCTTGGGTGTGTATTAATGCAATATGGTAAAGTTATAGCATATGCTTCAAGGCAGCTTAAGAATCACGAAAAGAATTATCCGACTCATGATTTGGAGCTTGCAGTAGTTGTTTTTGCATTAAAGATCTGAAGGCATTATCTGTATGGGGTCCACGTGGACGTGTGATGAGTGGTGATTTTACCACTCATTTTAGCCTTTACTCATTAGATTTTTTATTGTTAAATGATAACTTGAGGTCATTTTTAGTGTATAATTGCTATATTTGCAGGAAAATGATGCCATGAAGTGGTTAAGGTCAAATTGGAGTGAAATTGAGCAAAAGAGAGTAAAGAAGAGAAAAGAGGGGAGCAATGGCCGAATGCGATCGCATATGCAACATGCGAATCGCATTTCGAGCCCAGAAGATCGCATACCGCAACAGAAAGATGAGTCGAGTTTAATGAGTGAAATGCGGTCGAATATGCGATCGCATATCGCAAATGCGGTTCGCATTTGAGCCGCATCACCATCTGATGCCTGAAGCTACATTGTAAATGCGACGCACGAATGCGATCGCATATCACTAATGCGGACCGCATATCTCAAATGCGACGACCCTCTGGGACCTAGGGTTTTGATGTGCGACGGAAAGAGTGAAGATGCGAATCGCATCCCTGATATGCGACAGGGATGCGATCACATATCAGCTCGACAAGGGTGTTTTTGTCCATTTTTCACTCGAATTTTTGGCCCTCTATAAAAAGCATACCTCTGCAACATCTTAGGGGGGATAGATATCGGTACATATCGATCTTTGGCATATCTTTGGGCATTTTCTTCAGTTTTGTAAATATATTTTGAGTAGAGAAGAAC
>ML288735.1:12432-31611 GCA_005239495.1 Nicotiana undulata
CGTATTTGTGTGCCCAACGTGGATGGCATTCGAGAGTTGATATTAGCAGAGACTCACAATTCACGGTATTCTATTCATCCGGGTGCCGCGAAGATGTATGAGGATCTGAGACAGCAGTATTGGTGGAGATGGATGAAGAGAGATATTGTTGAGTATGTAGCACGGTGTCTCAACTGCCAGCAGGTTAAGTATGAGCACCAGAGACCAGGTGGTTTGCTTCAGAGGTTAGATATTCCAGAGTGGAAATGGGAGAGGATTACTATGGACTTTGTAGTTGGGCTTCCACGGACTTCGAAGGGTTTTGATGCTATTTGGGTCATTGTGGATAGATTGACCAAGTCCGCGCATTTCATTCCTGTCAGTACTACTTATACTTCAGAATGGTTAACTGGTATCTACATTAAGGATATTGTCCGATTGCATGGAGTTCCGGTTTCTATTATTTCTGACAGAGGTACTCAATTCACATCTCAGTTTTGGAGAGCCGTACAGAAAGGTATGTTTACTCATGTAGAGTTGAGCACTGCATTTCACCCTCAGACTGACGGGCAGTCGGAACGGACTATTCAGATATTGGAGGATATGTTACGGGCTTGTGTGATTGATTTTGGTGGTTCATGGGATCAATTTCTGCCATTAGCGGAGTTTTCATATAATAACAGCTATCAGACCAGTATTCAGATGCCCCCGTATGAGGCTTTATATGTTAGGAGGTGTAGATCTCCGGTTGGCTGGTTAGAGCCTGGTGAGGCTAAGTTATTGGGCACAGATTTGATTCAGGACGCGTTGGAGAGGGTGAAATTGATTCAGGAGCGACTTCGCACCGCGCAGTCTAGATAGAAGAGTTATGCGGACCGGAAGGTTCGGGATGTGTAATTTATGGAAGGTGAGAAGGCACTGCTAAAATTATCAACCATGAAAGCTGTTATGAGGTTCGGAAAGAGAGGAAAGCTGAGTCCTCGGTTTATTGGTCCTTTTGAGGTGCTTCAGAAGGTTGGAGAGGTGGCTCATAGACTTGCCTTGCCACCCAGTTTGTCGAGTGTTCATCTGATGTTTCATGTGTCGATGCTCAGAAAATACGTTGGTGATCCGTCTCATGTGTTAGACTTCAGCAGAGTTCAGCTCGAGGGTGATATGTCATATGAGGTGGAGCCAGTAGCAATTTTGGCTCGTGAGGTCAGAAAGCTGAGATATAAGGAGATAGCATCAGTGAAGGTGCAGTGGAGAGGTCAGCCAGTGGAGGAAGCTACTTGGGAGACCGAGCGGGAAATGCAGAGCAAGTATCCTCACTTGTTTGAGACCCCAGGTATGTTTCTAGACTCGTTTGAGGACGAACGTTTGTTTAAGAGGGGGAGAATGTAACGACCCGGTCTGTCGTTACGTGAAACCTGCATTTTTATTTGTTGTTATTGACTTGATATAGATTGGTTATACTGTATTTGATGTATTAGAGCTGATAGGCTTGAAATCGAATGGTCGTAGTGAGGTTCAGTCAATTAGCCTTTAAAAATAGCCTTAAAATGGGAAAAAATCAACTAAGGGTTGACTTATTGGTAAACGACCTCGGAATGCAAATTTTATGGCTCGGATAGCTTCGTTAGGTGATTTGGGACTTATGAGTGTGTTCAGAATAATTTTGTGATGTCCGGTGTAGAATTAGGCTTGAATTGGTGAAAGTTAGTTCTTGGCGATTCCGGTCGACAGTGGAAAATAGGTTATCGGGGTTGGAATGGAATTCCGACAGTTGGAACATGTTCGTATTGTCATTTTGGACTTCTCTGCAAAATTTCAGGTCAAACGGAGTTGATTTGGATAGTTTCGGCATCATTGGTGAATTTTAGAAATATCAAAGTTCTTAGGCTTGAATCCGATGTAAATTTGGAGTTTTGATGTTAGTTTTGGTGTTTTGAGAGTGCAACTAAGTTTGAATGATGTTATGGGATATGTTGGTAAGTTTGGTTGGGGTCCCGAGGGGCTCGGGATTGATTTCGGGTGATTAACAGACTCATTTGGACTTAGAACAATTGCTGGTTTTCTGGTTTTTGTGCACAGTGATTTTGTTCACTGCGATCGCGGGTGAAGTAGTGCGATCGCAGAGGGTTAATTATGGTCAGGCTCAGATTGTTCTATGCGATCGCGAGAAGGGAGGTGCGATCGCGGAGTAGAAGGAGGACAAGTTAGTGTGATCGCGTGGAATAGGCTGCGATGGCACAAAGGAAGATAGGCGCATGGGGTTGGCTGGAAATTGCACAGTGCGATCGTGTGCACAGTGCTGCGATAATGGAGGTCTGGGAAATTGGTCAGTGCGATCGCAGGGCCAAGGCTGCGATCGCGGAGAACAAATAACTTAGCAGTTATATAACTAAACCCTCCGCGACTTAAACCCTTATTTCACCATTTGTGTACGGACAGGGACCTTTTTGGACGAATTTTGAAGGAGAAAATCAGTGGGGTATCACAGAGGTAAGTAATTTGATTACTACAACTCGTTTATGGGTGATTTTAAACCATAATCCCAGCTTTTAATTCATGAAAAACAGTAGAAAAATAGGATTTTGGGGCATGAGATTATGAGACCTTCAAGGGTCGATTTGAGGGGTCAAACGAACTCCGATTGTGGTGTTCTTTATACGTACGGAATCGTGAGAAGATGAAGAACACTTTTCTGTAAAAAAATTTGAGTTTCACGGCGCGGGCCCGGGGGTCAGGTTTTGACCGAATTCGGATTTTTAGCCAAATTTGATATTTGTTCAATTGGAATTTATTCCTTAAGCATATGTGGATGATAAAAATCTTAACTTGGTAGATTTGGATCCTTCGGAAGTTGATTCGAGAGGCAAGCGCATTGCGGAATAATTCCGGGCTAGTTTTGAGGTAAATAATGTCTTTAAATCCAGTCCTGAGGGTATGAAACCCCGGACTATGCACACTTTCACGGATTTTGAAATGAAAAGGTTGGATCTTTGGAAATATGTTCCGTACTTAGGCGACTATTGAGTTGCGAAACCGATTTTTAAGCCTATGCTTAATTAGTATTATTTTATTTTGATATGATTTGGGCTGAAAGCCGTGTTTGGGGCCTAGTGCCGATCTGTTTACCCTTTGAGGGTTGTGCTACTATATTTTACTCACTGATACGCTATGATTTTACACTCAGGCTTTTCCTGACAAATTATTTGACACTCAGAGTATTTTGATACTATTTATTGAAAAATGAAACACTGTTTTGGGTCGAGAACCCGGTATGTTTATGGCCTACGGGCAAATTGAGAGTGTCTGACTGAGTGGTGAGGAGGCTTTCAGGCCTCAAAAGTGTGGTGAGGAGGCTTTCAGGCCTCAGGAGTGTGGTGAGGAGGCTTTCAGGCCTCAGGAGAGTGGTGAGGAGGCTTTCAGGCCTTATGTTATTATTGCGCTTGGGCTGTAGGAGCCCCTCCGGAGTCTGTACACACCCCCAGTGAACGCCGGTACCGATATTGAGTGATGATTGCCCGCGGGGCTGACACTGAGTGATGATGATACTGAGTGATGATGATACTGAGTGGTGATTGATATTGAGTGATTGAGAAGATGCCTGAGGGCAATGGTTACGATAAATGATATTGGCCCGAGGGGCAGATTTATTATGATTTTTTTCTAAGTCTTCGAACTACAATTTACTTCATTTTCGAACTGGTTTTTACTGAGAATTTTACTGAGATATACTGGTATTTCACATGTTCTCAAGGAATTTCCGAAAACTGATTTCGAATTTATTATTTGATAAATACTACTCGGTGACTTGGTGTTTTACTGATTTTGTGGAATTGTGAATCTTTACTATATGCCGACGACTTACTACTGGGAATCGTGGGTTCCGTCGAGCTTCTCATAGAAATACAAAAACGTATCGGTGTGTTTATATTACTCAGACTGTTATTTATTTTCATTACTACTGATTTGGCGTACTCATAAAGACTCCCTGTGCCTCCGTGCACAGATCCAGGTACTAGCTCGCAGCAGTAGCTGACGCAGGTTCGATAGCAGCATTCACAGGATTTCGAGTTATCTGTCCAGCGTCCACAGCTTCTCCAGCTCCCTTCCTTATTTAGTCTTAGCATTTTATTCAGAGACATATATTATAGTTTTAGCAGAATTAGATTTATTTATTCTTAGATGCTCATGACTATTGACTCCAGTTTTGGGAGGTTGTTTAAAGTTGTTTAGAATATTATGGGGACACTAAGACTTAATTATATTATTTGTGCTATGGTTTCATGCTTATTGTTATATTGTGAACTGTTATAATTGAATAAATACGTAGTAAAGTGATGGTTGGCTAGCCTAGTTCCACGATAGGCGCCATCACGGCCTGTTAGGATTTGGGGTCGTGACATGGTTGCATGCCGCAACGGTATTGATAATGATGATATGGTGAAATAAGAGAGATTTATGATATTGATTAATAATGATATGGTGGGATCGGGTTGCGCGTCGCAACCGTTTGTGTATATATTAATATATATTGATAAGGATGATATGGTGGAATAAGGAAGGATTATGAAATTGATACTAATGATACAATCGTATCGGGTTGCGCACCGCAGTGGATTGTATGCGTGATATTTGATGTTGATTAATGATACTATGGAGGAATAAGGGAGGATTATGATTTTGATAAATGATGATACAGTGGGATCGGGTTGCGGGCCACAACGGATTGTGTGTATGTACTTGGTATTGTTGTTGTTCTTGTGTGAGTCATGCATCCTACGTGAACCATTGTATTACTTCAGTATGTCAATATGTGCTCCCGTGGGTACTTGGCCAATTGATTTTCAAGACGAATTTACTATGTGGAGTCATTATCTCATACCATGTAGGGTTGTTGGCAACATAACAGTTTTAAATGAAAGAATTAGGAATGTACTTACCTTATGTGACTCTTAAGTTAAAACTCATAGTTTCATTCGGTAATATACTATTCTTAATAGTTGTCATATTTCACTTTAATTGATTTCTCGAATCAAACTCACTGTCCTATCTGATGTTTTTACTTTACTTAAAGATCAGTATTATGTTTTAGCTTAACAAATTCTATATTTAACTCGGTGACTTATCTGATGCTTTATTTTATTTGAAGTGATATTTTCTCTACTCAAATGGCTTCTAAAAGAAACTTGTTTGATACCATATCTTGTATAAATTATACTTATATCACTCTATTTTGTTCCTAAATAAAAATCATTTTCTCATTTGATTCCCTAATTCATTCAAGATTGTTATTATGCCTTTCTCAACATAAATAAATCTCTTGAACACAAACAAATGCTCTTAAAGACTTGTTTGTCGGGAAAAATTGATCGGTGAGCTATGTCCTCCTCCCTCTCTCTTGCCTCTCAAGTGGTAGTAGGCATAGATTCTTCTACCCAACCAAATCAAATCCCACCTAAATCTCAAGATATAGGTTTCCACACTACTCAATCACCATCATCTAACCCCAGTCCTAGTTTAAAAAAGAAGCTGATATTGGGTGACCAAGCTTCCTCCCTCATTATTCCATCAAACTCTTTCAATAACAATTTCTCTCATCTAGCCTATGAACACCCTTCAACTAAACATTCCATCACCAAGGGCAATCAAATACAACTATCAAAAGAATATCAATTCCGTATCTACAACCTTGGCATTTCTCTCTTATTATTAAACTCCATATTAAACGAATCCAACATAACCTCTTAAAGAGAAAAATACAAGAAACGTGAAAAATTAAAGATAACTTCCCCCTCATTGACCTAGGGGAAATATATATCACAAAATTCAACTGTGAGGAACATATCCAAAAGGTCCTTAACTATGGTCCTTGGTTTATATTTGTCCACTTCCTTTCTGTCCAAAGATGGAAGCCAAACTTTGTAGCAAAGGAGGAAAAAAACACTATCACGGCTGTTTGTTTTTGTTTACCCCAACTCCCTACAGAATTTTATGATTGTTTAATTTTAATAAAAATAGGTAATACCCTTGGGAAATTACTGAAGATTGATGCATGCACCTCATATACCCTACGAGGTTGCTATGCTCATCTTTGTATTGAATTAACCCTTGATGAACCAGTCGTACCCCTTATCCATATTGGTGATCATAAACAAGTAGTCCAATATGAAGGTGTAACCTTCTTATGTAAATCATGTGGGAGTCTAGGGCATACTTCTACTTTTCAAAACCACCCCCTTTTAATCCTTCCGATCCACAAACAATTTCTTATAACTAATCAAATGAAAGCAAGGAAAAAGAAGCACTGGAGGAAGACTTATGGCAAACTGTCAGCTTTGCCTGCAAGAAAAGAACCAATGATAAGTGGAGTACAATTGCAAGAAATCTAAACACTGCAAACATCACTGCAAATACCATTGCAAAGGTAAGGTCAGGTATGTTAACCCCTTCTTCTACATTCAATGCTATCAACAATCCATTAAGCAACCAAAATCCCATCAAGGACGAGATCCTCCGTAATGACAAAATCTTTCCTTCACGAAAAGAGGCTACTAAGGCCATTAACTCCTCCACTTCGACATCTCCGTCAAAAACAAAATTAGATATTGAAAAAAATAAGTCAAAAAATATTTCAAAAGCCAACTTTAACAATGTGGCACCTTTGCATGGTGATGGCTGCCAAATGGCAGTGGACATCTTAAGTCCCATGCATACTAATGATCATCTTAATCCTACTTATAACCTAACGACCCCCCTCCCCCTCCCCTAAGTATGTCAACACATAGTGAGGTACTAAATATATCTCTCCAATGGACTGATCCTAAACCCCCCTTAGAGATTATTAACTTCTGCAAGGGGGGAAAATTGAGCCAATGCACTTGGCAAACCAAAACTTGTTAGATGGATAAATGGAAAACCTAGTTGAACACGTTCCAACACCAATATCTCCCCAAATATGACCAAACTCTCCTCTAATTTAAGTAACCAAGACATGCAAGTAGACCCAATAATTAGCCCAGAAAATCCTACTACCCATCCTAACACTCAATCCTCCCACAACCCTAACTCTTCCTCTATAAATAAGGTAATAGGCAGAAACAATGCCTAGAAACCTAATCCCACAAAGGAGAATATACAGACTTGTGCAAATCCTTCGCCACCCAAGAGCACACACAATGGCCAACCCACAGCCAAATCTTCCAACCCAGCCGGGAAACCAAGTTGTCTACTTCATCCAATCCCCCTTTCCATAGAATCAACAACCCTCATACTGGATAGAACAAGCCCTAATGGGCCATGCAATATCACTCAGCATGATCTTGAACAGCCAAGAGACAGTGATAATCCTTCAAAACTCCAACTTTCTAGCTTTAACTAGTTGCCGAAGAGATGCATATGGTAATGAACAATTATCAAAACCAAGTCTGGTTGAACAATGTCCTTTGTCTATTAGCCCCGTCCATGAATACCAGTCAAGCACATGCAATGAGAAATCTTTGGAACCTGCCTCAACACTTCAACACAACCCTAACCCAAAGCTCAATTATGGACCTCCCTTTCTTCCCTCCAAGGGAGATTTCATTACCAAATCTAGTGTTTATTCCATGGAACATAGTGCAAAATCCAAGTGCAAAATAGTGCTTCCCAAGCTCCCCAACCAAACTAAAGTACTCCTCTCAACAATCTCAATGCTCAAGAGTTAGAAGATCACCAAGGAATGCAAGTAGAAGAAGTGAACCTACTAGGGTCAGAACAAGTAGTGGAATTTTCAAATCTAATTGAAGTCAAGGTATATCTCTTCAAGGAAGTTCAAGAGAAGAGGTATATTCTCAACTGCCCTCCCCCCCCCCCCCCCCCCCCCCCCCCCCCCAGCATTATACAAATGCTCAATGGACATCTGACCTCCCCATGACACTACGGTGGGGAATCATGCAATGATATTGGTTCTTTCACTTAGGAGGAATCCATCTCTCCAAGCTCGGGTAGAGAATGGACCAACAAACAACCATGCAATGATGTATCGTCCAACTAATATAATTGTTTAGAATATTCGTGGTGGTCACAATGAAAATAAATTTTAGAGAAATGATAGATACCCACAAACCTTGCATGGTCACTCTTTTAGAAACCAAGATGGAAAATCATATTTCCCTCTTTAGTGAATTTGCATTCTCTGAAATGATTAAAGTCCCTAGTGAAGGTCAATCAGGCAGTATGGTTACCCTCTTGGATTCAAATGTTGTTAAGGTGAGTAACTTTATTAGGAGACAACAGGAAATTCATGCAACCATTGAGGCAAGTCCTTCCCACACTACTTGGCTCTTTTCTTCCATTTATGCCACTACTAATCTTTACAAAAGATCTGAATTATGGAATAATTTAGAAATCATAAAAAACAATTACAATGGTTCGTGGCTAGTGGATGGAGATTTTAATGATATCTTCAACTCTCAAGATAAATTAGGAGGTAACTCTATCAAGCGTAGACGTAGCAACGAACTTTGGGTAAGCATCAACAAGTGTAACTTGATTGACCTAGGTTATAAGGGTAGTAAATATACTTGGTTTAACCTTAGAAAAAAATCTAAAGGTTTAATCATGGAACATTTAGACAAAAATTTTATTAACTAGGAGTGGCTATCCAATTACGCTAAGGCTATGGTCACCCATCTTCCTCGAACTCATTCTGACCATACCCCATTATTAATAAACCTAGTCCCTAAAAGTATAAATCATCAAAATGAACATTTTCATTTAAAGACCATATGGTGTAGACACCCTGACTTTATCAACATTCTTAAAAATTGTTGGGGTTCAAATGACGTGGTTAGTGCTCAAAACCTATTCAAAAATGAAGTAATCAAATGGAAAAACAGCACCTTAGGAGATATTTTTAAATGAAAAAAAAAATTTAGCCAGACTGGGAGGTATTTAGTCCTCCCCCAATTATTATTCTAGTCAATTCCTTCAAGACTTAGAATCAATCTCCAATTTGAATAAAATAACATTCTCAAGATGGAGCATGATTTTTGGAAACTACGCTCTAGAATTAATTGGCTTAACGAGGGTAATGCCAATACCAAATATTACTATATCATGGCTTACAATCGTAAGCGTAGAAATGTCATAATGTTTTTCAACAACGACAATGGAGATAGTATATCTGAACCTGAGCTAATCCTTGAACATGCTCTATCCTTTTTCAAAAAAAGCCTTTAAAACTTCAAGAGTCTCCTCCCCTAGAAGTATTCTTACTTGTCACCATGCTAGCCAATCTAAATTAGACCTCAATAGCCTAGACAATCCCTTATCCAATTTAGAAATTAATAAAGATATCTTATCTTTTAAACTGTTTAAAGCACCTGGGCCGGGTGGAATCTACCCTTTTTTCTCTCATAAATATTGGCACGTTATTGGAGACTCCATTAAATAATTTTGTCACAAGGTCATCCAATCCCAATCAATGCGGTACGAATGACACATATATTTGTGTCATACCTAAATTTCCTAATGCAAATAACCAAAACATATTAGACCAATTGGGCTTTGTAACACCATTTACAAATTAATCACGAAAATTATTGCTTAGAGAATTAATCCCTTCCTTCCCTATATCAGTAGTCCCATGCAGAACAGTTTCATTAAAAATCGTAGGGCTTGTGATAATGCCATCATCATCCAAGAACTGATGAACAACCTTCACGATTCCAAAAGATCTAGCTATGACATGTTGATAAAATTAGACTTGGAAAAAGCCTTTGATAGTCTTGAATGGTCCTTTATCTATAGGACCCTTAAATACTTCAAATTCCCTTCCAAAATCACTAAATTAATTATGCATTGCATTACCACTAGCTTCATGGAAATCCTAGTTAATGGCTCTAGAACTACATCTTTCCACCCTAGTAGAGGCATCCGTCAAGGGGATCCCCTATCCCCATACATCTTCATCCTATGCCTTGAACTTCTCTCAAGGCTCATTAACCACCAAGTAGACCTTCTAAGATAGGAAACAATCAACATAAGGCATAGAGGGCATTTATTCTCCCACATCTTCTTTGCTGATGATATTACTCTATTGGGCAAGGCTACAAAAAAAATAGGTCAATGCATTAAGTCTTGTATATATTTGTTTAGTTGGGAATCTGGCTTAACTATCAATTCTCCTAAATCCAGAATTTTTCTACCAAAGCAGTGTCCCCAAGAAATAAAGAACTATTTCTCCTCACTTTTTGGGATTAAATGTAGTCATTAATTTGAGAAATACCTAGGGTTCCCTTTCCTAAATAAAGCTCCCACAACCAAAGACTTTCAATTTATCATTGATAAGATGCAAACAAGATTATCTCACTGGAAATGCTCCTTCCTTAGTATTGCTGGTATGGTACACTAAGTGTTATCCCAACACATGCAATGCAGTACACTCTTCTACCCCCTAAGATACTTAGCAATATTGATAAAATTCAACGAGACTTCCTATGGGGTACCACTAGCTCAGTTAAGAAACTTCATCTTATTAATTGGCAAACTATTACTAAGACTAAAAATGAAGGCGGTTTAGGTCTTCACTCCGCAAAGGACAAAAACATGGTCTTTCTATCTAGTCTAACGTGGAGAATCCTATCAAACCCTAGCTCCCCTTGGAGCCAAACTATTATTGCCAAATACACTAGGAGAAGATCTTTGATATCGACTTCTTTCATATGGAAATAAATACTCAAATGTTGGAATCTTTGTAACAAAGGTATCCTTTGGCATCCCTCCTTAGACTCCAATCTCAACATTTGGGATACAAATTGGATTTATACAAGGACCTCTAAACAAGAATGATATTAACTTATCATAAACAATCTTATTGATAATGAGGAATGGAACACCAATCGTATCTCCTTCGACCTTCCTAAAGAAATTATGGAGAACCTTTCCATTACCTCAACCCCTAGTAAACATCTAAAATGTTACAAGTTGAGCTGGGGGATTAATTCAAATGGACTATTCACAACCAAATCTTGCTACAAACTTCTTTCAACGACTTCCAAAACTACAAAAGATTTGATTGGATCTGGAATCTACAATGCCCCAATAAAATAAAATTCTTCTTTTGGCATTGCATGAATAGTCGTATAACTTGTCGCGCTTATATACCAAGAATAGGCATTAATATTAGTGCCACATGCACAATTTGTAGAAAAGGAGTGATGAATATCCCTCATATTTTTATGTATTGTCCAATATCCATCAATTTATGGAAGAACATGGGCCTTAACCTCACTATTATAAGCAACCACAAAAACTGGTTAGTTGAGCTTAGAATCTTATTCATTACTCATGGTAAGCATAACATTAGCCGGGAGACCCTCTTCCCCTTCTCAATCTGGGAAATATGGAAAAATAGAATGTCACGACCCCAAATCCTAACAGGCCGTGATGGCGCCTATCGTGGAACTAGGCTAGCCAACCATCACATTACTACGCTTTTATTCAATTATAAGAGTTCACAATTCAATAATAAGCATGCAACCATAGCATCAAATAATATAATTAAGTCTCAGCGCTCCCATATTAGCCTAAACAAACCTCCCAAGAACTGGAGTCAATAGTCATAAGCATCTAAGAAGAAATAAATCTAAACTCTGCTAAAACTATAATATGTGTCTTTGAATCAAATGCTAAAACTAAATAAGGAAGGTCAGTGGAGAAGTTGTGGACGCTGGACAGCTACCTCAAAATCCCGTGAACCGCTGCTAACGAACAAGGCAGCTACTGCTCCAAACTGGTACCTGAATCTGTGCACAGAGGCACAAGGAGTCTTTATGAGTAAGCCAACTCAGTAGTAATGAAAATAAATCACAGTCTGAGAAATATACACAGTACAGATACACAATTTAACAAAAGACAGTAAAACACCAAGTCACCAGGTAGTATTCAACAAATACATAGGTTCAAAAACTAATTCCCAGAAATCCTTTGAAAAAAGTGTAATATCAGTATATCTCAGTAAAATTCTCAGTAAAAACCAGTTTAAAGACGAAGTAAATCATAGTTTGAAAACTCAGTAAAAATATTCATTTCTTGTAACAATATCTTTCAGTATTAACCCATCACGAAACCTCACAATCACTCTGCCCATCAGGCAACCTCACAATCACTCTGCCCATCAGGCAACCTCACAATCACTCTGTCCATCAGGCAACCTCACCATCCCTCAGCACAAGCCCCGCGGGCATCACTCATTAGGTACCTGCGCTCACTGGGGGTGTGTACAGACTCCGGAGGGGCTCCTACAGCCCAAGCGCTATAATAAGCCACAGCATGGCATATATCACACACAATATAGGCCCGCAGCCTTAATCATATCATATCATCCTCACAATATAGGCCAGCAACCTCACTCAGTCAGACACTCTCAATTTGCCTTTCAGGCCATAAATATCTCGGGTTCTCGACCCAAAAACATTGTTTCATTTTCAAGAAGTAGTATCAAAATACTCTGAGTGTCAAAACAATTTCACAGAAAAGACTGAGTGAAAAATCATAATATATTAGTGAGGAAAATAGTAAAAACATCCCCCAAGGGTGAACAATTCGGCACTAGGCCCCAAACATGGCTTACAGCCCAAATCATATCAAGATATAATAATACTTTTAAGCATAGGCTTAAAAATCGATTTCGCAAATCAATAGTCGCCTATGTAAGGAGTATATCTCCAAAGTTTCAACCCTTGCATTCCAAAACCCGTGAAAGGGTGCATAGTCCGGGGTTTCATACCCTCAGGACAGAATTTAAAGACATTACTTACCTCAAAACTAGCCCGAAACTACTTCGCAATGCGTTTTCCCTTCGAGTCAACTTCCGGATGCTCCAAATTTACCAAGTTCAGATTTTTATCATCAATATATGCTTAAGGAACGAATTCCAATTGAAAAATATCGAATTTAGCTCAAAAATCCGAATTCGGTCAAAACTCGACGCCCAAGCTCGCATCCCGAAACTCAGAAATTTTCATTCGAAAGTATTTTTCGTCCTCTCACGAGTCCGTACATATAAAGAACACCAGAATCGGAGTTCGTTTGACCCCTCAAATCGACCCTTTAAGGTCTTATAATCTCAAGCCCTAAAACCCAATTTCTACTGATTTTCCATGGATTTACACTTGTTTTATGTTCTATAATCATCCATAATCGAGTTTTAATGATCAAAATACTTACCTCTATGAAGAACAAGTATTTTCCTCTTCAAAATCGTCCCCAAAAGCTCTTTGTCCGTACAAAAATGGTGTAAAAAGGTTTTAGGTCGCGGAGGGGCTTTTATTTAACTGACGAGTAATTTGTTCTTCGCAATCGCGGTCAACGGGCTGCGTTAGTGTTGACTGTCGTTCCTTGACCTTCGCGATCGCGGTCAGCTCGTCGCGATCGCACTGCCTTGCCCAGGCGATCCTTCGCGATCGCACCCCAGGTCCGCGTTCGCACTGACCAACGGCCTGGGGGTCCCCCAGGTGACTTGAACCCTACGCGAACACACTCGTCTCTCCGCGTTCGCGATGAACCTTTCTCCTCTTCTCTGCGTTCGCACCTAGACCATCGCGAACGCACAACACAAACATCCCCTAGCTCCCATTTTCCCTATGCGAACGCGGGCCCCCTTCCGCGAACGCATAGGGTTAATTCCCTGTGCAAAACACTAGAAAACCAGCTACGCTCTTGAGTCCAAATGGGTCCATTAATCATCCGAGATCAATCCCGAGCCCCTCGGGACCCCAACCAAATATACCAACACATCATATGTGATCATTCAAACTTAGTTGCACTCTCAAAACACTGAAATTAACATCAAAATACCGAAATTACATCGGATTCAAGCCTAAGAACTTTGATATTTCTAAAATCCACCAACGATGCCGAAACTATTCAAAACAACTCTGATTGACCTGAAATTTTGCAGACACGTCCAAAATGACATTACCAACTTGTTCCAACTGTCGGAATTCCATTCCGACCCTGATAGCCTATTTCCACTGTCGACCCGAAATCACCAAAAACTTTCGCCATTCAAGCCTAATTCTACACCGGACATCACAAAATTATTTTGAACACACTCCTAAGTCCCAAATCACCTAACGAAGCTATTCGAACCATAAATTCCACATTCCGAGGTCGTTTACCAATAAGTCAACTCTCAGTTGATTTTTCCCATTTTAAGGCTATTTTAAAGACTGAATGACTAAACTCTCACTGCAACCATTCTGATTTCAAACCTACCAACTCTAACACATCAATAACAGTTAAACCAAGCTATGACAAGGCAATAGTAGTAATTATAATACAGGTTCTATATAACGACAGACCGGGTCGTTACATAGAAATCATAACAATATTAATAATTGTGACCTTCAACTAGATAGTAAAAAGGTTATTCATATATCTTGGGAATATCTTTTCTTTACTGAGAAAAATCCCGTTAGGACAGAAAAGGTAAAAATTCCCATACACTGAGAAAAACCCCCCAAAAGGAAAATCAAGCTTAATTGTGATGGGGCTTTTTCAAGAAACAACAAAAATGCAGGAATCGGGGGTGCGTTCCGTAATTGCAATGAAGACTGTATAGTTGGGTATCAACAATATAGTAAAGCTCTCTCTCCAATTCATGCAGAATTGCTGGCCCTATTGCAAGGTCTAAAAATCGCAAAGGAAATGAACTTCAAAAATTTTGAAATTGAAACTGACTGCACCGACATAATCAAACTACTGCTAGAAGAAAGCTATATGTTCCCTAACGTTATTTGTGAATGCATATGGTTAATGCACCAACTGAGGCTACCAAAATTGAGACATAATTTCAGGGAAGCAAATGAAGTGACCCTTAGACAGGCAAGCGAAGCTAGAAGAAATTTTCCCTCTAATAAATGTTTGTTACAAGCCCGACCCCCCACCCCCCTTTTTGTGGAAGAAGTAGTTCAAAAAAATAAGAATGATGTTTGTAATATGTTTAAGGATATTTCTAGTTCTATGTGTTTGTATTTTGCAGTTATGGGCAATAGTAACGCCCAAAAAACTACTAGTATGTACCCTTTTGTTTAAGTAATATAAACTATACTCGTGTGTTTTCAAAAAAAAATCTCTTGAACATTTTAATTAAAGTTTGACACGAATACAATGCACATGGTAGCACGTGGACTTTGCCACGCAAAAGTGATTTGGAAAAATGTAGGCACGAGGTGCCATATGGGTTAGAATTGGATGTTGTGACTTATGATTTGGAATCACGAGGAGTGGTACCTCAGGAATGTTTGTTGTAATTCGTGCATTAGGAACGATTTCATTGATTGAGTTTCCATCGATTCTTCTTACTTGAATTTATTCATATATCATCTGTACTCTAACTATGTTGTTTCTTTATTACCTGGTTGTCAGATGCTGCCATTCGTGCTTCTATTATTTCACAGTTGATTGTAAATTTGTGATCTTCTTGTTGTTAGTCTTACATTGAAGTTCTTTCCATTGTTAGCTTTATATTATATCCTGCACAAATTTACATGTATGGTGGGTATCTTGATCTGGCCTCGTCACTGCTCTACCGAGGTTAGGCTTGATACTTACTGACCGTTGTGGTGTACTCATGCTACGCTTCTGCATATTTTTGTGCAGATTCAGGTACTTATGATCGAGTTGGTTTGAGACTTATGCCTGCTCGGCTAGAGACTCAAGGTACACTTGCTCGACGTTCGTAGGCCCCGAAGTTACCTTCTGTTGTATTTTATTTTCATTATTTCCTATTATTCTGGGACAATGATGTACTTGTTATCACTAGTAACTCTTAGAAAAGCTTATGACTTGTACTGCCGGTTTTTGGGTTATGTAACTTATGTTAGTTCAACTGTGTCATTTTAGTTATTAATTATTGTATTGTAGTGTCGTTAGTCAATTTCTGTCAATCCTCTTCATGTGTTAGGCTTACCTAGTCTTAGAGACTAGGTGCCATCACGATATCTTAAGGTGGGAAGAAGTGGTCATGACATTTAGTATGCGCGTTGCGCGTGTATTCCATCTCGATGAGTATAATTTTTTAATATTATATTGATAGTTGTGTTTGAATTATAGAGTAAAAATTAAGGAAAATTATAAGTTAAATGATGAATGTTGATCATATTTAATTAAATGAATAGCAATTTAACCAATTTAACTCTTAATACTATACTGTAGCCGATTTATCTCTATTTTGTTATTTCTTTGAATTCTGATTCTCTTCTTGAGCGGAAATTTATGTAAAATTGTGTCAATTTGAAAGATGATTTACTTATATAATGAATTTGTAAAATTGAATTTAATTATTTTGTTAATCAAATAATTCAAACACTTAATAATTTTTTCTCACATAAGGAAATAATTACTTTTTGTTGATTCAAATTCTTAATGATAGTTCATTTTAAATTTTAAATGCTTAACTGTGATTACGATTTTATCTAGTTATAATTTAATTTCAAATGGTAAAGAAAATAGATCGACTTTTACTTTTGGATCCTTGCGTTTGCAGAACCATCGGTATTATTGACCTTTTTCAACCACTCTTTTCTCTCTATAATATTCTTAACTATTTTCTTAGTTATTTGATCTAATTGTTGAGCATAATTTTCAAATATTCTACAAAAATCAATAAAATGACAATATTGGTTGAGTAAGAAAGGAGTTCAAACTGATATGTAAATTAATTATAGTTCATTTACATAATGATATTAGTATTCTAAACTGTAGATTAACTAAATATTTAAGACTTTATATTGTACAATAAATTTTTCACTTTGAGTTTTGTATTTTTTTTTTTTTTTTGGCCTTTCCAATCAAAAATATAAGAACACTATCTCTTTTTTCAAAAATAAAAAATAAAAAAAAATAAAGGGTTGCCGACATTATAATTCTTCAGAAGTTAAAGTTCTTATCTTATATTCTGAAATTTTTTTCTTTTAATTCTCTTGATGGAAGAGAGAAGTATTTTTAATATATTTCTTAAGTTTGTTGTAGATTAAGCACCTTCAAGTTATAAAAGTATTTGTTTTAGCTATATGAACGTTAATATGGTTTGACTAATTGTTAAAATAATCCAAGGGAATAACAATTGATTGAATTATAGATACTTTATACAATTTAAATAAGGAAGCATTATGACATAAAATTTAGTTGATTTTAGAGTCCTAAGTATTAGAAAATTATTAATTGACTATTCCTAAATATGAGGGACGTAATTAAAATGGCGTTTTTGTCTAGTATAAATTTACTTACAAAGGGTAAAAAAGACGAACGATATTTCACCAAGAGCTTTCGTGTTTTAATATAGTATAGATATAGATGTATCATGTATTAGTAATTATATAATTTTAAAAGTCACATAAATATTATTTAAAAAATTATGTTTGTGTTATAAAATAAAATATTAAAAAAAAAAGTGTAAGTTCCTAAAAATGACAATTGTTGATCCTATTTAGCTAACTTAATAAAAGAAACAAAAATAATAGAAGTCCTTGACCATCTTAGTCAATATTTTTAACTTAAAATTTATTCGAGATCTATACTCTCGTAACTACAAATTCACAAGATTTTCTCGCACGGAAAATCTAAAGTAATTTTTTTCTTTAATAATCAATAAGAAATACTATAGGAAGAGTAAACCAGGTCAAAAAATAAAAATAAATTTTGAGAATTTGTTCAAATAAGCTAAGATTTGACAGATAGGAGTGTTGAACATTGTGTAGTCAAAGCGACGGTTAAGCCCTGAAACAGGAAATAAAACATATTGAGGCGATTCACCTTGCTTAGGGAGCGTCAATGTTCTCGTCAAGGATTTAAGGCATATTTTTCCTAGCCAATGAGCTATGATGATTCAAAAAGAGGTCATTTTATGTGAATCTAATTTTGACTATGTTCCGAGGCCCCGAAAACCTCCGTTAATCTCATCTTGATGTGCGTGCGCAACCCGGGCATGTAACCGGGAACCCTTTATGTGAAAACTTGATTAAGAGGTTAATTTATGATAATTAATTGAATAAAGTTGACTTTGGTCAACATTTTTGATAAATGGACCCGGATCTGTGATCCGACGGTCCCGGAAGGTCCGTAGGAAAATATGGAACTTGGGCGTATGCCCGGAATCGAATTCCGAGGACCCAAGTCCGAGAAACGAATTTTTTAAAGAAAATTATTTTATGAAAATATTAAAGGCTTATGAAAATGAACCTTGATGTGAAACCTGTGCTGCCGGGCCCATATTATGATTTCGGTGCCCGGAACAGTTTCAATATATGTTATTTAAGATATCTGTGAAATTTAGTAAGAAACGGACTTGAATTGATTGGTTTCGGATCAAAATGAGAAAATTCGAGTTAATGAAGTTTTGAGGATTTTTAAAGAATTTGAAATGTGATTTTATGTTCCCGAGGTCCGAATGAAATTCCGAGACCGGAAATAGTTCCGTTATGTCATTTATAACTTGTCTGCAAAATTTGAAGTCATTCCGAGTAGTATATGCCGGTTCGCCGCATTGAAGTGAATTCTAGAATTTCAAGTTCTTAAGTTTTGATTCAATTTGGTTTTGGGGTTGAATTTTGAGTTTCGTTGTTGTTCTTTAGCTTCCGGAAGTTCGAGCGAGTCCGTATCATGAATACAGACTTGCCGGTGCTTTTGGACGGGGTCCCGAGAGGCTCGGGGGTGTTCTAGAACCCCGGGAGCTAAGTTAGAAAAACCAAAATTTCTGCTATCTGGTTTCCTTCTCTGCGATCGCAGAAGATGGGTTGCGATCGCGGAGAAGGATTTTGCTGGGTTGTTGATTGTTCTCTGTGATCGCAGCTTCCCCTTTGCGATCGCAGAGGTCTGGGTTCCACACCTTCGCGATCGCAGCCTTTTATCGCGATCGCATAGAGTCGCGTCTGGGCCGGGTGAGTTTGTTCTTCGCGATCGCAGGACCCCTGCCGCGATTGGAGAGGTCTTGCCAGTTGGCCTTCGCGATCGCAGAGGTATGGCTAGTTGGCCTTCACGATCGCATGCCCCTTGTCGCGATCGCAGTTAAGGAATCCCTGGGCAGTTTTATAAAATACGGGACTTAACATTTTTCCTCCATTTTCATCTTCCTCCTCAAGATTTTAGAGAGCTCTTAAAGGGACCTTCCACCACTATTATTGAGGTAAGTAAATTCCATAGTTTTACTAGTTTCAAACATTAATT
>ML288736.1:0-21563 GCA_005239495.1 Nicotiana undulata
CACAAGATACACCATATAGATAATTCCGCCATATCTTCAAAGCATGAACAATCGCCGCCAACTGTGCACAGGGTAATTCTTTTCATGAACCTTCAGCTGATGATAACCCAATCTCAAGTCAACCTTAGAAAACACACGAGCACCCTGTAACTGATCAAACAAATCCTCGATGCGCGGCAGATGATACTTATTCTTGATGGTTACTTTATTTAGCTGGCGATAGTCAATGCACATCCACATAGACCCATCCTTCTTCTTCAAAAATAAGACTGGAGCACCCCACGGCGACACACTCGGCCTGATGAACCCCTTGGCCAACAACTCCTCAAGCTGCTCCTTCAACTCCTTCAGCTNACCTGGAAGATTCGAAGGAAACACATCCGGAAACTCTCAAACAACAGGTACTGAATCAATGGTAGGAGACTCGGCGGTGGTGTCCCGCACATAAGAAAGGTAAGCCAAACAACCCTTCTCGACCATATGCCGAGCCTTTATGAAGGAAATAACCCGGATGGGGGCACTAACGGAAGAACCTCTCCATTCTAGTCTAGGCGACTCAGGCATGGCTAAAGTGACTGTCTTGGCATGGCAATCTAACACAACATAATAAGGTGATAGCCAATCCATGCCTAGGATAACCTCAAAATCAATCATATCCAACAATAAAAGATCTGCTCTGGTATCGAAACCGCAGAAAGTGACCACACAAGACAGGTAGACTTGGTCTACCACCACAGAATCACCCACATGAGTGGACACATATATAGGAGAACACAAGGACTCACGAAGGATATCCAGAAAATGAGCAAATAGTACGGAGACATATGAATACGTGGATCATGGATCAAATAGTACCGAAGCCTCCCTACCACATACTGAGATAATACCTATGATTACGGCGTCTGAGGCCACTGCATCTGATCTGGCCGGAATGGCATAAAATCTGGCTGAGGCTCCTGAAGACTGAACTCCCCCATAGTGAACAGGAACTAACTGACCTCCTCCTAACTGGCCTCCCCCTCTAGGACGACCCCTGCTGACCTGTCCTCCACCTCGAGGCGGCCGGACTGCTGGTGCTGAACTCCTAGGCTGATATTTCTGCTGCACTGCCTTGCCCCGATACTTGGGATAAAACCTCCACGTATGACCCGGCTCCCCAGACTCGAAACAACCTCCTGGTGCTACAGCCCGCTACCCGAAAGAGGAAGAACCCTGAATAGCTGGAGGGTGGTGTGAACCCTCTGGTAAGGCACTGAAATAGGAACTAGAGGACCTCTGATGACTGGAATAACTGCTAGGTGCACCCTGGGTGGCTGGGGGATGATAGGAACGCTCTGGCATAACGCCAAACTGAGGCCTCGGTGAAATACCGCTGGGAGGTAGTGGAGGTGCTGAATATGAGGGCTTACTGAACTGGCCGCCTCCGAACTGACCTCTACCTCTAGCTGGAGCACCCCTGAAGTCACCTGTGAACCTGGACCTCTTGTCCTGCTGACCTGGCTGACCCTGCTCCCTGCTCTTCATACGGTAGCCATCAATCCGTCGGGCTATCTCGACTACAAGCTGGTATGGGGTACCCATCTCTACCTCTCTGGCAATAGAGGCCCTAATACCTAGATGCAAGCTTGCCACAAATCGCCGCACCCTTTCGGCATCAGCATGCAATATCATAAGGGTATGGCGAGACAACTCGGAGAATCTAGCCTCGTTATCAGTCACTGACATCTTCCCCTGATCTAGTCGCTCAAACTGACCTCGTAGCTCCTCCCTCTCAGAAGGTGGAATGTATCTGTCTAGAAATAACTGAGCGACTTGATCCCAGGTGACAGGAGGAGAATCTGCTGGCCTGCTGAGAATATATGACTGCTACCACCTGCGAGCTCTGCTCTCTAACTGAAATGTGGTGAAATCCACTCCATGGGACTCCAAAATCCTCATGTTGTGCAGTCTGTCCCTGCACCTATCAATAAAATCCTGGGCATCCTCTCCCCGCTCACCCCCGAAGACTGGATGGCGGAGTCGGGTCCACCTATCCAACATCTTCTGCTGGTCACCCTCTGCAACTGGCCTGGGCTCTAGGGCTGCTACTACGGGCTAAACCCCTCCCACGGGCAGTGTGCCCGGGGTATGACATGCTACTTCTGCCTGACCTATGGCCTGAGCGGTAGGAGTCTGGACTTCCCCTCCCGCCTGAGAAGTAGCAGGGTCGGCTGGAAATAAACCAGCCTGAGACATAGTGTCCATAAATCTCAGCATACGCCCCATGACCTCCTGGAAGCCTGGCCCCGTCATGAAATCCACTGGAGCAGTTGCTACTGGAGGCACCTCATCCTACCCCTCCATAATAGGGTCCTCTAGTGGTGCCACTGGCGTAGCTCTGGACGCCCTCGTCCCCTACCTCGAGTAGGTGCTCTGCCCATGACTCTACCTCGACCTTGGGCAGCCGGGGCAGCGGCCTCTCCCGGACCAGAAACATTGGATGCACGCGTTCTCACCATCTGTGAGAGAATAGAAGAATAAGTTTGAGTACATCATAGATTGCACGACATGATATGAATAAAGGGAAGTTTCCTAACACCCCATAACCTCCTGAAGGTAAGTACAGACGTCTCCGTACCGATCTGCAAGACTCTATTGGGTCTGCCCGTGACTCGTGAGACTTACACGAACCTAGGGCTCTGATACCACGTTGTCACGACCCAAATCTCGATTCAGGTCGCGATGGCGCCCAACGGCGAGGTTAGGCCAGCCAATATAGTAACACTAAGTTTTACCATTCCCCGTTATGCAAATTTCATCTTTTAACCAATTTTAAACAGATATAAACATGATAATGGCGGTGATGTGAAATAAAACTACAAGTGCGGAAAATCAACCAATAGGCATGTCGCATAACATATGTACAACCAACCACCCAAAATGTACACCACGTGTGTGCCAGGAACTAGTGTCACGAGTGCCACGGGCAACTACTGAATATACAATGACTACAATATATAAAGGGTCTCAGTCTGAATGAAACGGACAGAGAAAATAACAAAAGAACTCCAGGATGCTTCTAGGAAGTCGCCGGGAAAGCAGCTCCCCGTGAAGTATGACCATGCCATCAATATCTAGCACCAGCCTGATAATCAGATGTACCAGCCTCCGGACCTGTACAGTCAAGTACAGAAAAGAAAAGAAAGTGCAGCATGAGTACATATTAAAAAAATATGTACCCAGTGAGTATCCTGCCTAAACTCGAAGAAGTAGTGACGAGAGGTCGACTCGATACTCACTAAGGTCCAGCAGTGATTACATATGATAGAATAAGACGAAATACAATAGGCATGTCAAGGAAATAAGCAACAAGTATATATATATCAAAGCAGAAAAATCCAAACAATTGCTGAACTAAACAATAAAGCACTTTCAAGAGTAAGACCACCGAACGAAACAATAATCACAAATTCTTAGATCCGCCATGGCGTACGACCCGCTCCCATAAGGTACCTTCTACTCTCGCCGTGTCGTATGGCCTGATCCCATATATTTCATAATTCCTCAACACTGTCGTGGCGTACAACCTGATCCCATATATATTCAATTACTTTCAACACTGCCGTGGCGTACGACCTGATCCCATATATTTCACAATTCTTTTCAATTCCGCCGTGGCGTACGGCCTGCTCCCATATATTTCACAATTTCTTTTCAATTCTGCCGTGGCGTACGACCCGCTCCCATATATTTCACTATTGTTTTTCAATTCTGCCGTGGCGTACGTCCCGCTCCCATATATTTCACAATTTCTTTTCAATTCCGCCGTGGCGTACGACCCGCTCCCATATATTTCACAATTCTTTTCAATTTTGTCGTAGCGTATGGCCCGCTCCCATATATTCAAAATTCTTTTCAATAAAGCCTCAGAAGAATAACATGATGCAACACATAATTTCATAGTACATATGGCGTTACAATAAATCATATGAAGCATTACAAGGAAAACATATCAGGCATTACAAGAAAAGGCATATAAGGCATTACGAGAAAATCATACAAGGCATGATGTGGGCCTAACTACCCGGACATAACAATAATAGCCGTTACATACGAACTCTCGTCACTCGGCATGTACGTAGCCCCCAAACAACTTACACATAGCATATACATCACCTATGGGGACAATTCCCTCTTACAAGGTTAGAAAGGAAACTCACCTCGTGTCAAATCTACCCCTTAGACCACAATTGCGCCCGAAAATCCGAACTCTATACCCGAGGACTCGCAACTAGTCAAAAGGTGTGAAATTAGATCAATGCATGCACAATGTGAGAAATTATCCTAGTTATTCAATAAAATCGCCATTCTTGACGAATTCCCAATTTCCAACCCCGGTCTCTCATGATTGAATTCCGAAAATTCTCGAAGGGATCACTCACCCATAGCCTAAGGATCACTAAGGTGTGATTTCTACTTGAATTCATGGCCTAAAATGGAAAGTTACAAAATTCTCAAGAACCCTAAAATTTCTACCTAATTCTATGATTTTTAGATGATTTGGTAGTGAATTTAACTAGGAATTAATGTTAAAGCTAGAAGATTATGGGGTTTAACTTACCTCTTACAGTGGGTGGTCGTGGGAGGTGCTTCCCAAACTTGGATGCTCTCAAATGGAGGTTGATGGTAAGTAAAATGAAGAAAAACCCGTAATTTGGACATTTAAAAGGGGCTGGCAACAGTGATTTCCGCACCTGCGACCTTGGGACCGCAGGTGCGGTCCCCCACCTGCGAGAAAATCACCGCCCCTGCAGTAAAAGGGTCTGGGACCCTGGCATTGCGCCTGCGGAGAAGGAGTCCGCACCAGCGGTCCCGCTCCTGCGGCCTGAAGCTCGCACCTGCGGACTTTGGGCAGGGGGGCTGAGGTTGCGCCTGCGGAGGGGTTTCCGCACCAGCGGACCCGCTCCTGCGAAATTTGTTTCGCACCAGCGGAGGATCCGCACCTGTGAGGATGGGACCGCAGGAGCGGTCTCGCACCTGCGGCTGGGCAACCGCACCTACGGTCACACCAGCAACAGCTGCACCAGCAGTTATTTTAGCTGGTTTTTAGCCTCGTATGGTGTCTGGGAGGCACCTGGGCCCACCCGAGCCCCTGTCCAAATATACCAACAAGTCTATATTCATGATACGGACTCGATCAAACTTCCGGAACATGGAAAACAACAACGAAACTCAAAATTCCACCCCAAAAACAAATTGAATCAAAAGTAAGAACTTGCAATTCTAGAATTCACTTCAATGCGCCGAACCGGCCTAAACTACTCGGAATGACTTCAAATTTTGCAGACAAGTCATAAATGACATGATAGAACTATTCCCAGTCTCAAAATTTCATTAGGACCTCGGGAACATAAAATTACCTTTCAAGCCAAATTTCAAATTCTTAAAAAAAAAAAACCTCAAAACTTCATTAACTCCAATTTCCTCGTTTTGATCCGAAACCAATCAAATCAAGTCCGTTTCTTACCAAAATTCGTAGATAACTCATATAACATATATTGAACCTGTTCCGAGTGCCGAAATCATAATATGGGCCCGACAGCACAGGTTTCACATCAAGGTTCATTTTCATAAGCCTTCAATATTTTTATAAAACAATTTTCTTTGAATATTCATTTCTCGGACTTGGGTCCTCGGAATTTGATTCCGGGCATACGACCAAGTCCCATATTTTCCTACGGACCTTCCGGGACCGTCGAATCACGGATCGAGACCGTCGAATCACGGATCCGGGTCCGTTTACCAAAAATGTTGACCAAAGTCAACTTAATTCAATTAATTTATCAAAAATTTAACTCTCAATCAAGTTTTCACATAAAGGCTTCCCAGCTACGCGCCCGGGCTACGCACACACATCGAGGTGAGATTAATGGAGGATTTTGGGGCCTCGAAACACAGTCAAAATTAAATGCACATAAGATGACCCCTTTTTTGGGTCCTCACAGGCTGGTACTTCCACACTGCACATGTTCCACTCTCGATTACCAACTCGTGGTGTGAGCATTTCCCAGGAGTCCTTGAGGTCCTTAGGGAACTTTGACACACCTGGACTGTGAAAAGTCTATGAAACACCATATGGCATAAGGTTTGGAGGATTTGGGCCTAAGTGAAGGCTCCCTATAGAATAACTTCATATTTTCCTATTTGGTTATGTAATTCATTATTCTTGTCTTGTAATAATAATTTTTAAACAACTCATGGGGGTTGGATAGTGAAAACGAGAGGGGTAGCTATGCATGCTTAGCTATTACAAGGGTAGAAACCATGCTTAGGCTTTTATTTCCTGTCTACGCAATAGAGATCATGTGTAGGTTCATATCCATGCATTAAAAATCCGGCTCCCTAGGCTCATACATACTGTTTCAGCATGCTCACTTTAGCTTAGAAAATGTCTGCCAACAAAATGATGTTTTTTGTACTTTCACTGCCATGTACGCCTATAAATCCTGCTTTTAGGCTAAATAACATTAATGAACATGTTATTTTGCATCTCCTGAAGCTATGTTTATACATTGCAATATTGACACCTAGAGATCATGTTCTAGGCTAAATAACATTAATGAACCTATTATTTTGCATCTCCTGAAACTATGTTTATACGTTGCAATATTGACGCCTAGAGATCCTGTTTTAGGCTAAACAACATTAATGAACCAACTGTTTGGCGTTTCCTGAAACTGTATTTAAAATATTGACACTTAGAAAATCATGTTTTAAGATAAAACAACGCTAATAAACAAGTCGTCTTCAGTATCCTCTGAAATTATGTTTGTGGTTCCTTCTCCTTTAGAAATCATGTTTTAAGGTCCTGCATATGCATCCTCTCGCATTTAGAAACCATATTTAGGAACTCTGTGTGTGCATTAGATACCATGTTATAGGTTCCTAATTACTCAACTACACTTAGTTTTAATACTGATGTATAAAGGGTATAAACAACCTCACCCAATTTTCTCTAAAAATAACTGGTAATGACTTCTGTGTTTTTGAATAACCTAGAACATCATGTTTAGGTAAAATTCATAACAATTTCGTTAAGGATTCTGGTAATTAATGTGTACTGCCCCACGCCCAAGCAAGCCTTAGGTGATAAAATCTTCAAAACTGAAAACTTGCCTCTTTTATGTGTACTGCTTAGTGTTAACAGTTCCCTTTAATCAGTAGGCAAACTGATTAGGAATTCCAGCAATAATAAAACTGCTTGTTTATTCTATGAACTCACCTAGACACCATGTCTTAGGATCTCAATTAATACTTCCCTTATATGTGTTTGAGTCGTGCTAATTATGTGCATAACCTGTGGAGGTAAACTTGAGCCTCTTCTATGCTCCTATGTGTTTCCCATTTGCTGCAGTCCTAAATGTTCTTATTTGTCGCTTTAGAATTTTACCTTTAAACTTGAGGATCTGCCTAGTACCTCCCTTTTAGGATAGTAGTCCTAACCTCCTCCGGAACTGATAGGATGGGACGAGTAATAGCACGCAATAGAGTTCGTGACTAACACGCGCTTTAATTACCTTCACAGGGAGGGAAAGGGTAGAATATGGATATGATGACCGGTGCGCTAATACCACGTGTAGCCCCTCTTCGAGGAGTGTCATGTCGGGTATTACATTGATGTGATACATATTATCTCAAACCTAGGACACCTTTCCTTTAAATGTTATATTACCCTTTTCAAAACTTAGTCATTTTATAACAATTTTCCCAAACACTTGCTTCCTTAATATTTGAAATCCCCTCTTACTTGAGCCCCCTTACTTGTTATTTGCTATTTGTACAAATTCATGGAAACTATTTGGTCGGGAACCACACTTGTGGATCCTGAGGGGTGCCTAACACCTTTCCCTTGGGATAATTTCAAGCCCTTACCCAATCTATGGTTAGTAACGTAGTTGTAATTGAACCCCTTAGGTGCCCTAACGCACCGTTAAATTTGTCAGGTGGCGACTCTCCAAACATGCAAACCCCCTTTCCCAAAAGGAAAGAGTTGCCTCTACCCTAATGTCCTGCATCCGATCTCTCCGCGAGGAGAAAAAGGGAGGCACGATAGCATGGCGACTCTGCCGGGGATTATACTTAGGCTTTTACTATTGCAAATCGTTTCGTAAATTTATACCTTTAATTTGTTTAATGCTTTCACCCTTTCCTCTTCGCTGCTACGTGCACTTAATTGCTTACTTCTTTCAAGTATTTATTCCCCAAAATGAAACTGACATGTTTCTTTGTTTTCTTTTGTAACCGCTTTAAATTATAACTGTTGTATTTACCGCTTTCATAAACGTGCAAATACATGACAACCTTCCTTTAATGCTTATTATTGCATAATCATGCTCGACATTCATACTCCACTCGTGCCAAAAAAATACTATAGTAACGCTTGATGAGTCGTTGCGCTCTTCCTATATTAGAAAGGCTTATTTGCGGTAAAACTAGTCGATCAGCGGTGCAATCGACGGTTCCTTGCCTTCCCCATTGAGTTGTTCGCTCAAGGGTACCAGTCTAAAACCCCATAGAAACCTTACTCTGTTGTATTGTTGCATGCATCATGGTCAAACCTAGTCAAGCTAAAGTGTCATCCACACGATAACTTTTAAGACAGCCTTATCCAAAAGTCCATCGGGTTTCTCTAAACCCAAATGGACACCCTCACGTTCTATGCATTTATTTGGAGAGCTAAATGCTTCCTACTAATTATTGATGTTAAATAGTCGAGTCTGGTGGAAACATGTCAGTTGCCTCTACCCAAATATCATGCACCCGATCTCTTCGCGAGGGGAAAAAATGGGGGCGCGACAGTAGCCTTTATGTGAAAAACTGATGAAAATGATAATTGTATTTGTGAAATTTGAATTAAGTTGACTTTTGTCAATATTTTTGCTAAACGGACCTCAGACCCGTGATTTGACGGTCCCAGAGGGTCCATAGGAAAATATGGGACTTGGGCGTATGCCCGGAATCGAATTCCGAGGTCCCAAGTCCGAGAAATGAATTTTTGAAAGAAATTGTATTCTGAATATATAAAAGGTTTTTGAAAGTGTAATTATATGTGAAATCTATGGTATCGGGCCCGTATCTTGGTTCCGGAGCCTGGTACAGGTTCGATATAATATTTATGTCATGTCTGTAAAGTTTGGTAAGAAACAAAATTCATTTGATGTGATTCGGATCATAAATGCAAAGTTTGATATTTGTAAAGTTTTGGAAAGTTTCATTGGTTTTGGGGTTTAATTCCTTGTTTATGATGTTGTTTTGGTGATTTGATTACACAAATAAGTCCGTAGGATATTTTGAGGTAGTGTGCATATTTGGGTTGGAGCCTCGAGGGCTCGGGTGAGTTTCGGGTAGGCGTCATGGTGTTTTACTTAGCAAAAATCTGGTGTTTAGATCATTTTCTTGTGTCTGGTGTAGTGTACTATGTGAGCGCATAGGTTCTTTAGGGAACGCATAGTACACGCTGGGAGGGGGTTGGTCAGTGTTATGCGAACGCACCACACTAGTTGCGAACGCGGAGCACAAGATTTTAGCTCTACGTGAACGCACTCAAGGGGGTGCGAACGCACGGAGTGAAGAGGGGACCTGGGGGCTGGGTAGCATTAACCATGTGCGAACACGACCTCTAGATCGCGAACACATAGGTCAAATAAGTTAAACCTTCGCGAACGCGAAGAGTAATTTTTTGCCAAGTTATAATTTTTTTCAAAAACAGAACCATTACAGGAATAGACCCAAATTTCATAACTCCTTCTTCTTCACTTCACTTTGGGCGATTTTTGGAAAAACATTGCACCACAACTTCATAGGTATGTGATCTTAGACTTCTTTTCTTCAATAATTATCAACACCCATTAGATTTCTAGGCCTAAAACATGAGTTTAAGGGTAGAAAATTTGGGATTTGGGTTGAGTTAGGGCTTTTTGATTAATTGGGAATTTGACCTTGTTTTGGGGTCGGATTTCAAAACAAATTATAATTCGGGCTCGTGGGTGAATGGGTGATCGGGTTTAGGTCCGAACCTCGTGTTTTGACCAAGCAGGCCCGGGGTCGATTTTTGGATTTTTGGGAAGAATGTTAGAAAGTCTATAATTAAGCATTGGAATTGAATTATTTAGCGTTTATTGATGTTATTGAGTCAATTATGTTTATATACAATTGATTTGGAGTCGATTCCGAAAGGAAAAACGGTGCTTGAGGCTTGATTTTGATCGTGGAAGTCGAAGTAAGTGTTTGGCCTAACCTTAGCTTGAGGGAATAGGTGTTGAGTCTTGCTTGCTACGTGATTATACCATGTTCAATGTATAGGTGAGGTGATGAGTACCTATATGTTGTTATCAAGCATGCCTGTGAGTCGGATATTATGAATTATGTGGTTTTCATTGAAATTTACTATGTTATGGATTAAATTTCACTTTGGTGGTTATTCAATTTATGGAAATTCTTGGTTGTGAATACTATTGAGTAATTTTTCGGTTGAGGAATATATTGTTAAGTTATACACTTGAATGAGATTGGTTATAGCTGTGTCCCTTGCCGGGACGGTGTTATTTTTGTTGTTGTTCCCTTGTCGGGATGTTGTGATTTATGATTCATGTTGTTGATTTCCCTTTCCAAACTGTTATTCCTGATAATTTTTGGGTGAGGAAGAGTGTAAAAGCATGAGGGGTCATGCCGTGCCATGTTATGTTATTTTAGCACGAGGGGTCTTGCCGTGCCATGTTATGATATTTTAGCACGAGGGGTCATGCCGGGCCATGTTATGATTTTATAGCATGAGGGGTCATGTCATGCCGTTCCTATTTATTTGTTGTGAGGATGAGAGTAAAAGCACAAAGGGTTATGCCGTGCACTTGTTTGCTCTGTGTTGTTAATTCCTGTTGGTACCTTGATATTCAAACTGTTGTTTTTTCGTTATTTCAGATAATTGCTATCCCTTTTCCCCAACATGTTTTCCCCTTTTTCTTGTACTTAACTGTTTATTTCCCGTATTTGTTATTTCTATCATATGTTAATAAACTGCAAAAGTTGTATAATTTGTCGTGTCCTAGCCTCGTCACTACTTCGTCGAGGTTAGGCTCGGCACTAACTCAGTACCTGGGGTCGGTTGTACTTATACTACACTTACACATCTTTGTGTTGTGCAGATCCCGGTACAAGACCTAGTGGACATTGAGCTAGGCGACTTCCTTCAGTCCACTCGGAGACACTGAGGTAGTCCTGCAGGCGTCCGCAGACCTTGGCATCCCCTTCCACTTCTCCATTTCTTTTAGTATTCCAAAACATATGTATTTATTTCTTTCGGACCTTTATATGTATTAATCATAGATAGTCCGTGACATTGTGACTCCAAAGATCTGGGTTTGGTTATTTTGAGATTTCGTCAGATTGTGGATCTAGTTATGTATTTTTAACCCGTTCTTATTTTAAACTTTTATTTATGGAAAAGTCGTATTTTACCCATTCCTATTTAATAATAAAGGATTATAATAAATTCGATTTATTACGTTGGCTTGCCTAGCGGGTTCAATATTAGGCGTCATCACGGTCCCGACGGTGGAAATTTCGGGTCGTGACAAGTTGGTATCCGAGCACTTGGTTGTTTAGGTCTCACAATTCATGGACAAGCTTGGTAGAGTCTGAGGGATCGGTACAGAGACGTCTGTACTTATTCCCCAGAGGCTGCAAAGTTAGGAATAACTTCACATCTATTCTTCTCTGTCGTGCGATTTGAATTCTAAATACTAATTGAGTTTCTATTCTATTCTCACGCAGATGGCGAGAACGCGTGCTTCCTCATCTACCGATCAGCAGCCCGATTCTCCAGTTGCAGCTCCTACGAGGGGCCGAGGACGAGGCCGAGGCAGGGGCAGGGCTCAGCCCAGAGCTGCAGCCCAGTGGAGGATCCTCAGGTAGAGTTTGTTGGTGAGGTTCCTGCTCAGACAGTTCCAGTTGGACCGGCTCAGGTCCCCAAGGGGTTCATTTCCACCCCAGTACTTCTGGACGCTCTGGTCCATCTAGTGGGCCTTATGGAGAGCGTGGATCAGGCAGGTCTACTTCCTACAGCACCAGCCGTCTCTCAGACTGGGGGAAGGGGCCCAGACTCCTGCCACCTACACACCAGAGCCGTTAACTTCTTAGTTCCAGACTCCAGCACCCCAGACAACTGGAGTAGCTTAGCCGGGTATTGTGGCACAGGCCGTTGAGGGAGAAGCTATGTCTGCTGATGCTTTATGGAGATTGGACCGGTTCACCAAGCTATTTCCTACTACTCTAAGTGGTGCACCATCAGAGGATCCCCAGGATTACTTAGACACCTGCCATGAGGTTCTTCGGAACATGCCGTGCCGTTTCTATTTAGTTGTTGTGAGGATGAGAGTAAAAGAACGAAGGTGATGTCGTGCACTTATTTGCTCTGTGTTGTTAATTCTTGTTGGTACCTTAATATTCAAATTGTTGTCTTTACGTTATTTCAGATAATTGCTATCCCTTTTCCTCAACATGTTTCCCCCTTTTTCTTGTATTTAACTGTTTATTTCCTGTTTTTGTTATTTCTATCATATGTTATTAAACTGCACAAGTTGTATAATTTGTTGTGTCTTAGCCTCGTCACTACTTCGCCAAGGTTAGTATCGGCACTTACTCAGTACATGGGGTCGGTTGTACCGATACTGCACCTGCACATCTTTGTGTTGTGCAGATCCAGGTACAGGACCCAGTGGACATTGAGCTAGGCGGCTTCCTTCAGTCCACTTGGAGACACTGAGGTAGTCCTGTAGGCGTCCACAGACCTTGGCGTCACCTTCCATTTCTCCATTTCTGTTTTAGTATTTCAAAACAGATGTATTTATTTCATTCGGACCTTTATATGTATTAATCATAGATAGTCCGTGACATTGTGACTCCAAAGATCTGGGTTTGGTTATTTTGAGATTTCGTCAGATTGTGGATCTAGTTATGTATTTTAACTTGTTCTTATTTTAAACTTTTATTTATGGAAAAGTCGTATTTCACCCGTTCCTATTTAATAATAAAGGATTATAATAAATTCGATTAATTACGTTGGCTTGCCTAGCGGGTTCAACGTTAGGCGCCATCACGGTCCCGACGGTGGGAATTTCGGGTCGTGACACAATCAATTTCGTTTATTCATAAAAAACTTTCACTATTCAAGACAAGCCCTTCACAACACTTTTATTTCAACAATTGTAACCAAGAGACTATATTTCTCATAAACTCATCGAATATTATCACAACAACACAAAATCAAAAGGAGCATAATCATATACCTATCTCCTGAAATAGTGCCAAACTACTCAACATTTCTGTGCCCCAAGGGGACCAAATTGACAAGCAATACTTTTCCATAATAACCAAAATAATATTTAACAGCAAAGTAATGAGGTCTAGTAGTCATGAAAACAATAATTAACATAGAACAATCAAGACATGGATCAATTAAATTGGAAACGGGTAAGGGATCATATTTAACAAACCATTTGGTGGTGCATAGATACTCGTCACCTCACCTATACACCACGCATATGCATTTCACATAGCAAACAACTGGGATTCCTATTCCCTCAAGTCAAAGTTAGACCAAACACTTACCTCAATTTCGTAGGCCACTCACTGCTCAATTATAGCTTTTCCTTTAGAATCTTGCTCTAACTTGCTCGAATCTATTCATAATTAACTCAACACCAATAATTAATTCTAAAGGAACTAACTTTATTGAAAAATATATTTTTTCCTAAGTTTACTAAAAACAAAGTGAAAACCCGACCCCGGGCCCGCTTGGTCTAAACTCAGGGTTTGGACCAAATTACGTTTACCCATTCACCCACGAACCCAAATATACGATTAGTTCTGAAATCCGACATCAATTCGGTGTAATAATTCGATTTTTACAAAATTCCCTAATTCTACCCAAACCCTCAATTTTACCATGAAAATTCTTAGTTTTTGATCTAAAAGTGATGAAAAACAGTAAGGAATTGAAAGAACAAAGTTTAGAATTGATTACATATGGCTTGGGGATGATGTTTGGTGAAGAAAGTCGCTCCTAGGGATGTTAGTTCAAAAATTTGGAGAAGAAAGGGTTCTGCCCATTTTAAAATTGGGTTTTATAGGGATGGGAAGTCGACCTTTGCACCTGCGATGCTTGGGTCGCACATGCGCTCTCGCAGGCGGAAAACTAGTCGCACCTGCGGAAATGACTAATCTAGCTTGGGGTCGCACCTGCGGAGGTTTGACCGCTCTTGCGGAGTTGAGTCCGCATCTGCGAAAGGGGAAGGCTCTGGGCTTGACCGCACCTGCGGCTGAGGGTTCACAGCTGCGAGCTCGCACCTGCGGCCCTAGGCTCGCAGGTGCAGGCACACCAGAACTGGTGCACCAGCAGTGACTTTCCAACTTTTAACACTCCGAAACCTACTCGAAACTTACCCGAGCCCTCGCGGCTCTAAATAAATCATGCACACAAGTCTAAAAACATCATACGGACTTGCTCGTGCGATCAAATCATGAAAATAACATGTAAAAACTATGAAATAAACGTCAAAACTCATCATTTTCATCAAGAACTCTTAAAGTTCATAACTTTCAAACCGGATGTCTGAATTACGTCAAACGAATTCTGTTTTTCACCAAATTTCACAGACAACCAATAAATATCATAACATATCTTTACCGGGCTCCGTAACCAAAATACGAGCTCGATACCAATGATTTCAAACATTAATTCTTTTCTTTATTTTATAAATATTTCAGCAAAACAATTTCTTTCAAAAAATAATTTCTAAGGCTTGGGACCTCGGAATTCATTTTCGGGCATACAACTGAGTCCCATAATTTACTACAGACCTCCCGGGATCGTCGGAATACGGATCCGGGTCCATTGACTCAAAATGTTGACCAAAGTCAGCCATAATCAAATTTTAGTTCTAGAAATTACTATTTCTCATATTTTCATATAAAAGCTTTCTGGTTTCATGCCCGGACTGTGCACGCAAATAGAGGTATTTAAAATTAACCTTTTTATGGATATTAAGCCTAGAACAAAGTCTAAATTCATAGAATGACCCCTTGGGTCATCACAATCTCCACCTCTAAAACAAACGTTCGTCCTCTAACGGACATAGAAAATTACCTGAATGGCGAACAAGTGTGGATAACTACTCTGCATGTCCGACTCGGACTCCCAAGTAGCTGCCTCAAAGGGCTGGCCTCTCCACTGCACTCGAACTGAAGGATAACTCTTAGATCTCAACTGACGAACCTGCCGGTCTAAAATGGCTACCGACTCTTCCTTATAAGTCAAGTCTTTGTCCAACTGGACAACGCTGAAATCTAACACGTGGGATGGGTCACCATGATGTTTTCGGAGCATAGACATATGGAATACCGGATGAACTGAGGATAGCCCTGGAGGCAACACTAGTCTATAAGCTACCTCCCCCACTTTATCAAGAATCTCAAATGGCCAGATATACCTAGGGCTCAACTTACCCTTCTTTTCGAACCTCATAACACCCTTAATGGGCGACACACGAAGCAATACTCTCTCTCCTACCATGAATGGCACATCAGAAACCTTACGATCGACATAACTCTTTTTCCTAGACTGAGCTTCACGAAGTCTCTCCTAAATAATCTTGACCTTATCCAAGGCCTCCTGAACTAAGTTTGTACCCAATAACCTAGCATCTCCCGGCTCGAACCATCCAACTGGCGATCGGCAGCGTCTACTGTATATAGCCTCATAAGGAGCCATCTGAATGCTTGAATGATAACTACTATTATAGATAAACTCCGCTAATGGCAAGAACTAATCCCACGAACCTCCAAAGTCAATAACACAAGCGCGGAGCATTTCCTCCAATATCTGAATGGTAAGCTCGGAGTGACCCTCAGTTTGAGGGTGAAATGCTGTACTCAACTCCACTCGGGTACCCAACTCACGCTGAACTGCCCTCCAAAAGTGCGAAGTAAACTGTGTACCCCGATCAGAAATGATAGACACATGCACACCATGAAGGCGAACAATCTACCGAATATATAACTCAGCCAACCGCCCTGAAGTATAAGTATTGCCACAGGAATAAAATGCGCTGTTTTAGTCAGCCTATCCACAATAACCCAAACTGCATTGAATTTCCTCTGAGTCCGTGGGAGTCAAACAACAAAGTCTATAGTAATGCGCTCCCACTTCCACTCAGGAATCTTTATCTGCTATAGCAAACCACCAGGTCTCTGATGCTCATATTTTACCTGCTGACAATTTAAGCAACGCGCCACATACGCAACAATGTCCTTTTACATCCTTCTCCACCAATAATGCTGCCTCAAGTCTTGGTACATTTTTTATGCATCTGGGTGAATCGAATACTTAGAACTGTGAGCCTCTTCAAGGATCAACTCACGAAGGCCATCAACATTAGGCACACATATACGACCTTGCATCCTCAAAACACCATCATCACCAACCGTAACCTGCTTGGCACCATAGCGCCGAATTATGTACCTAAGAACCATCAAATACGGGTCATCATCCTGTCGCTCCCGGATACGCTCGATTAAAGAAGACCGAGTGACTGTACAAGCTAGAACACTGTTGGGGGAAATATCCAACCTCGCGAACTGATTAGCCAACGTCTGAATGTCTGAAGCTAACGGTCTCTTACCAACTGGAATATTCGCACGACTGCCCATACTCAGCGCCTTCCTACTCAATGCATCGGCCACCACGTAGGCCTTCCCTGGATGATATAATATGGTGACATCATAATCCTTCAGTAACTCTAACCATCTCTGCTGCCTCAAATTTTGATCTTTATGCTTGAATAAGTACTGGAAACTGTGATGGTCAGTAAAAATCTCACATGGCACTCCATAAAGACAATGCCTCCAAATTTTCAATGCATGAACAATGGATGCCAACTCTAAGTCATGAACATGGTAATTCTTCTCATGGACTTTCAGCTGTCGAGACGCATATGCAATCACCCTGCCATCCTGCATCAACACTGCTCAAAGGCCAATTCAGGAAGCGTCACAATACACCGTAAAAGAACTCGAACCTGAAGGTAACACCAACACCGGTGCTGAAGTCAAGGCTGTCTTGAGCTTTTGAAAGCTCGCCTCGCACTCGTCTGACCATTTAAATGGAACACCTTTCTAAGTCAATTTATTCATTGGGGCTGCTATGGATGAGATCCCCTCCACAAAACGACGGTAGTAACACGCCAAACCCAAAAATCTTCTGATCTCCGTGGCTGTACTAGGTCTAGGCCAGTTCTTGACTGCCTCAATTTTCTTAGGATCAACCTGAATACCCTCAGCTGATACGATATGACCCAAGAAGGCTACTGTATCTAACCACAACTCACATTTTGAAAACTTGGCATATAACTGATTATCTCTCAAAATCTGGAGTGCTATACGAAGGTGTTGCTCATGCTCTTCCCTACTGCGGGAGTATATAAGAATATCATCAATGAACACGATCACGAAAGAGTCCAGATGGGGCTTGAAAACCCGATTCATCATGTCCAGAAAGGCTGCTGGAGCATTAGACAGCCCAAAAGACATAACCAAAAATTCATAGTGCTCATACCTCGTCCGGAAGGCTGTCTTAGGAGCATCGGACGCCCTAATCTTCAGTTGATGATAGCTCGATCTCAAATCAATTTTTGAAAATACCTTAGCACCCTGAAGCTGATCAAATAGGTCATCAATCCTCGGCAACAAATACTTATTCTTGATATTAACTTTATTCAGTTGCCGGTAATCTATACACATTCTCATCGACCCATCTTTCTTCTTCACAAACAAAACTGGTGCACCCCAAGGCGAGACACTAGGTCTTATGAAACCCTCATCTAACAAGTCTTGCAATTGTTCTTTCAACTCTTTCAATTTGGTGGGGCCATCGATATGGAGGAATGGAAATGGGCTGAGTGCCCGGAGCCACATCAATACAGAAATCAATATCCCTGTCGGGTGGCATACTCGGCAGCTCTGCAGGAAATACCTCGGGAAACTCACAAACTATAGGAACTGACTCTATGGAAGAAACCTCGACATCAGAATCACGAATATGTGCCAAATAAGCCAAACACCCCTTCTCCACCATGCGGCGAGACTTGGCATATGAAATCACCCGGCTGGGAGAATGACCAGGAGTACCTTTCAATTCAAATCGAGGCAACCCCGGTAAGGGTAAGGTAACTTTCTTGGTGTGACAGTCTAATATGGCATAATAGGGCGACAACCAATCCATGCCCAATATAACATCAAAATCAACCATGTCTAGAATTAAAAGGTCCACACTAGTTTCAAGACCTTCAATGACTACCACACACGAACGCTACACACGATCTACCACAATAGCTATCTGACCTCCACCTCTAACATTTTGGCCTCTACCTCTAACTACCTGACCCGTACCCCTTGCTGGCTGGGCAGGTGGTACTGGAGCTGGTGCTGGAACTATAGCACGAGAACCATGCTACTGAAACTGACTACCCATGTAGTTCGAACAAGCCCTCCGGACATGCCCATATTCACCACACTCAAAACATCCCTGCTGAAGAGTCTGCTGACACGGACGAATTGGCTGACCACAATGAAAACTCTGTAGAGGAGGTTCTATAATAGGAGCTGAAGGAGCACTGTAAACTTGCTGAGCAGTAGGAGGTAGATAAAACCCACGACCTCCAAAAGTACCCTGTGAAGCCTGTAGTGTTAAATGGCATGTCCTGGAAGAATGGCCTTTTCTAAATGAAGTCCCACCTCCAAATGAGGCACCACTAAAACAGCCAGAATGGCGAGGTCTCTTGTTTGACCCCTGACCTCCCATCCCAAGAACCGACTCAATCCTCCTAGCTATATTAGCTGCATCATGTAAAGAAATCTCGGTCCCTGTCTCCTTGGCCATCTGTAACCTGATGGGATGAGCAAGGCCATCAATAAACCGTCTGACTCTCTCACCCTCTGTGGGCAGTATTAGAATGGCATGTCTAGCTAAATCCACGAAACGAGTCTCATACTGAGTCACAGTCATGCTGCCCTGCTGAAGTCGCTCAAACTGACAACGTTTCTCCTCTCGAGTAGTAACATGCAAGAACTTCTCCAAAAAGAGATGAGAGAACTGATCCCAAGTGTGAGCAGATGATCCAGCTGGATTAGTCAACAAATAGTCCCTCCACCATTGCTTGGCAGAACTAGTCATCTGAAAAGCCGCAAAATCGACCCCATTGGTCTCCAGAATACCCATATTACATAGAACCTCATGACAACTATCCAGATATTTTTGAGGGTCCTCTAAAGTAGCACCACTAAATGAATCAGAAATAGCTTAATAAACCTGTCATGTCTCCACAAATCATCTGAAGACATGGTTGCCCCATTAGCGGGCGGCACTGCTGCAATTGGCTGAATCACCCCAACCGGATTGGATACTGGGGTCTGAACCTGAAGAGTAGTCTGAACTGGAGTGTGGGTAGTAGGAATCGAGACCCCTCCACTATCCTAAGCTACGGCTGCTGCAACAGCAAAGGTTCCAGTCTGGGCCACACTCTCCATACGGCCCACTAAACGGACCAAATCACCCTGAAGAACCGGGGTAGCAATAAACCCCTTAGGGACTTTAGCTGGTCCCGCTGGAATGGTCTGAGCTGAAACCCCCTCATCAATCTCGATCTGTGGTTCCCCAGCTAGGGCTACTGCCTGGGCAATAGGCTGAGTCCTACCCCTACCTCGGCCTTTGGCGCGGCCTCGACCTCTGCCCCTAATAGGAGTTGCTGCTGCTGGAGGACCGGAATTCCGGTCAGCAGAAGATAAAGCACGTGTTCTCGCCATCTGCGAGAGAATAGAAGAATCCAAATCATTATTTGAGATACAAGAATCACACGATAGAATATAAATAGTAATGGAGTTGTTTCCTAACTCAATAGCCTCTGAGAGATAAGTACAGACGTCTCCGTACCGATCCTTCAGACTCTACTAATCTTGTTCGTGTATTGTGAGACCTAAGCAACCTAGTGCTCTGATACCAACTTGTCACCACCCGAATTCCCAACCTTAGGGGTCGTGATGGCGCCTAACACCACACTTGCTAGGCAAGCCAATGTTAAAATTCGATTAATAATTTTCTTTAATTAACCTATTAAACATGCTAAAACAATTTCCAAAAATAAACTTAATCTAGTGACTTTGAACAATTAATTCCAAATATAAACGAATAAAAAATTAATAAAATGAGCCACGAACTAATTATATAAAAAACTCAAAACTACCCCAGGGTCTGGTGTCACAATTCACGAACTACTAAAGAATACTACAAATAATAGGCTAAAAGAATAATGTGTAACTGTTTGGAATCAAAATAAAACAGTAATCTAAGAAAGTTCAAGAAGACTCTCGGGATCTGCGAACGCCGATAGATATACCTCGTGTTTCCGAATAAATGGGTGGTTGCTCTAAGAATCTCTACTGCTGGCTAGTACTTGGATCTACACAAAAGAGTGGAGAGTGTAGTATCAGTACAACCGACCCCATGTACTCAGTAAGTGCCGAGCCTAACCTCGACGAAGTAGTAACGAGGCTACGGTGGGGCATTAACAACATAACCTGTGATAATAATAAATAACAAAGCAAGAAAGAAATCTAAAACTATTAGATAATAACAACTACAACAACAATTAAAAATAACTCAGTCACCTCTTTCCAGGTCTCATCTATAACAAATCCTCAAATCAAATTCCAAACTTTACTTTACTTTAAAAATCACCATATGTACAAAATATGAGAAAGACCGTGGAGTAAAACAAAAATTCCCAAATCTTTGTAATTAAAAATAGTAAAACATAATTATTCACCCTTATCACAAGCAATTTCGCCACCCTTATCACAATAAATTATTCACCCTTTTCACATTAAATTATTCATCCTTATCACAATCTATTATCTGCCCTTATCACAACCCCCTTATCACAATCAATTTTGTTTATGTCAGTATCCAAAACCGGTTAAGGTCGTGATGGCACCTAACGGCGAGGTTAGGCAAGCCAACGTACAACTATAACAATAAAAGTGCGGAATATAATCAACGGTATGGGGTAAGGCCGTAGAAACAAGCTGAGCCACAACTAGGCCCAATATATACAACCCCAAATTACCAACATAACTACAACAAGTGTGTGCCAGGACTAGTGTCACAGTGTCAACGGGCGGCTACATAGATACAACGACAGAAATACATATGCAAAAATATACAAGCCGCAGTCTGGAACAAAAGACTGAGCAAAATGAAACTAGAAGGCTCCAGAGGTGCTGTCAGGATGACGCCAAGAAGACATCTCACCGTATGGGGCGACACCGCGATCAATACCTATCAGCAGACGGACAGACTTCAACACCTGCACAATCAAGTGCAGAAAAAGAAAGAAAGTGCAGCATGAGTACATATAATCAAATATGTACCCAGTGAGTATCCCGTCTAAACTTGTAAAGAGTAGTGACGAGAGGTA
>ML288736.1:23118-33644 GCA_005239495.1 Nicotiana undulata
AGCCCCCTCAACAAGCACAATTAGCAACAAAGAGCCTAGGGGACATTTCCCCCTTACAAAGTTTGGAAAGGAGACTCACCTGGACAAGTACTCCTCCGGTCAACGGACCAATCAACAAGACGCACGAATCCTCCGAACCACCCTCGATGGCTCGCAACTAGCCAAAAACACATAATTACATCAGTTTAGGAAGAATCGAGGAGGATTTATCAAGGATTTTCCCTAAAAACACATTCTTGACATACTTGGCAAATTCAACTCCGAGCCTCGGCATCCGGAAAATTATAATTCTTGAAGAAATGCGCTATACGTCACCTAAGGATCAAGATTAACTCAATTAATCACCCTACAATGGCCCTAAAATCAGAATTCCCATTTTCCTTAAAACCCTCTATTCTCCCCAACAATTTCTTATGAATTTATATGAATTTGGAGGTGGAAATTCCCAAAGAATTGAAGAAATTAACATGCGGAGGGTTACGGAATCACTTACCTGAATTACTAGGTTGAAACACTGCTCTTGATCTCTTAGAGGTCTCAATAATGGAGGAAAAATCGAGTTTTGGGATGAAAGATCACGAAATGGGCTTTTTATAGGACTGGTCAGCAGTTTCTGCACCTGCGACCTTTGTATCGCAATTGCGGTCTCGCACCTGCGGGAAATGGGTCGCACCTGCGGAAAAGGCCTGGGAACTGGGGGAATTTCTCGCTCTTGCGGACTTTGGATCACAGGTGCGGACTCGCACCTGCGGGAAATTGGCCGCGCCTGCGATGGCCTGGGCCCTGGGGAATTGTCGCGCCTGCGGAGCCGCGCCTGCGAGAGGAAGAGTCTCCCCTGCGACTAAGGCCGCTCCTGCGATGGAAAGGCCGCTGGTGCGAGCCTCGCGCCTGCGGCTCATGGACCGCAGGTGCGGTCACACCATTAAATTTCCCACCAGCTATGCAATTGCTGGTTTTTGACCCTGATCGGGGTCCGGGGGACCCCTGGGCCCACCCGAGCCCTCGACAAATTATACCAACAAGTCCCAAATCACATGACGGACTTGCTCGAGCTCCCAGAACACTAAAAACATCATCCAAACTAGAAATCACCCTCCAAAACCCCTTAGTTTCAAACTTAGGATTTCAAGAAAATTCAAATGGCTCACCGATACGCCGAACGGGTCTATACTGCTCGGAATGACCCCAAATCTGGCGGGCAAGTCATAAATGACTATACGGAACTATTGCCTATTCCAGAATTCCATTCGGACCATGATATCACGAGGTCAAATTCCAGGCTGAATTCCAAATCTTATGAAATCCTGAATTCCAATTCAGGTCCCGAAATACTCCCAGTTCATCAGAAACCCGAGGCGAACACACTCCCAAGTCCGAAATCATGATTCGAAGCTGCTGGAGCTGTCAGAACTTGATTCTGAGGTCGTTTGCTCAAAATGCTGCTCGGAACCAAAATTAGCCAAATAGGCTAGCCTTCAGGAACCAAGTGTTCCTGAACTGGCCAAATCACTTCTGAATCTCGAACTACCTGCCCACACAAGTCATAAGGCATGAGTAGCCGCTATGGAAAGAGTCATTCACGGGAACGGAGTCCCAACACACAAAACGACCGGCTGGGTCGTTACAGTTTATTCATCAAAAACTTTAACAATTCAAGCCAAGCCCTTCAACACTTTTATTTCAAAAATTGTAACCAGGAGACTATATTTCTCATAAACACATCGAATATTATCACAACAACACAAAATCAACAGGAGCATAATCATATACCTATCTCCTGAAATAGTGACAAACTACTCAACATTTCTCTGCCCCAAGGGGACCAAATACACAACCAATACTCTTCCAAAATAACCAAAATAATATTTAACAGCAAAGTAATGAGGCTTAGTAGGCATGGAAACAATAATTAACATAAAATAATTAAGACAGGGATCAATTAAATTGGAAACAGGGAAGAGATCATATTTAATGGGCCATTTGATGGTGCATAGATACTCGTCACCTTACCTATACACCACACATATGCATTTCACATAGCAAACAAGTGGGGATTCCTATTCCCTCAAGTCAAAGTTAGACCAAACATGTAATGACCCGGTCGGTCGTTCCGTAGAATCTGCATTATTATTACTGTTTTTGCCTTGTCATAGGTTGGTTATACTGTAACGACCTGACCGGTCGTTTTTCATTTTAGAACCCCGTTCCCCTAAATGAAACTTCCTGTAGTTGCTTTGTATGATTTATGACTTGTGGGGATGAGTGGTTCGGGATTTGGAAGAGTTTGGAATGGTATAGGAACACTTGGTTCCTTAAGGTTGGTTCCTTAAGGTTGGCCTTTAAGGCCAAGTTTGACTTCGGTCAACAATTTGAGTAAAAGACCTCAAAATCGAGATTCGACGGTTTTGATAGCTTCATATGATAATTTCGGACTTGGCCGTATGTTCAGAACGGGTTTTGGATAACCCATGAGCGTTTTGGTGCCAAATAGTGAAATATGATTCCTTAAGTTCAAGAATTTTGGTTTGGAACGTATTTTGGTATTATCGAGGTCCGAACGAAATTCTCAGACCGGGAATAGTTCCGTTATATCATTTATGACTTACTTGAATAATTTGGTTTCATTCCATGTAATATAGGTAGGTTCAGCGTATTGTTAACGAATTCAAGAACTTAAAGTTCTTAAGTTTGATTCTAGGGGTTTTGAGGTGTGATTTTGAGTTTTAGCGTTGTTTTGGGTATTCTAAAGGCTCGAGCAAGTCCGTAGGATTATTTGGGACTTGTTGTTATATTTGGACGGGGGCTCGGGTCGGGCCAGATGCCGCTCGGGCATCAAGCGAGGCCAAAAACAAGCAGCTATAACTGCTGGTGCACTGGATCTGGTGCAACCGCACTTGCAGTGTCCCAGTCACGGGTGCGACACCGCTTCTGCGGTCCTTGCCTCGCAGGTGCAGCCCCAGGTGAGGCTGCCCATTTCTCGCAGGTGCGGACCAAATTCTGCAGGAGCAGAGCTGCAGGTGCGGGCTCCTCTCCGCAGGTGCGAGCCCAGATCCCCTTGCCCAACTCCGCAGGTGCGAGATTTGCCTCGCAGATGCGAGAACGCAGGTGCGGTCCTCGAGCCGCGGGTGCGAAAGACCTGTAGGCAGTGAGGTTCTTTAAAACACGGGATTAAATCATTTTATATCATTTTCTTCCTCCATTGACGACCTTGAGAGCTTGGAAAAGAGCCAAACGACCTAGCTACTGAAAGGTAAGTGATTTCCACCTTAATGTTAGTTTAATATATGAATTCCTAGGTAAATTAACCTCCTAATTAGTGAAAATCAAGGGTTAGAGTAAAAACCTAGGGCTTTATGAAATTTAGGGAATTACTCGCTAACTAGCCATGAAATCGTACAAAAATCATATATTAATGATCCTTAGGTTATGGGTAAGTTTTTCCTTTGATAATTTCCAGAATCCGAGCATGTGGGCCCGGGGGTGTATTTTGAGATATTTCAAAGTAGGCTAAAGTAGTTAATTAAATAGGGGAATTTCATGCTTTCGTGTGTAAATTAATGTATTTATGCAACATTTGGCTAGTTTCGAGTCCTTGGGAGACGAGTTCGGAGTTTCAGGCGCATTCTTGACCCGGAGAGTAGGTTCGACACGAGGTGAGTCTCCTTTTAACATTGTAAGAGGGAATTGTCCCCATAGGCTCTTATAAATGATTTTATGTCCTTAATTGCGGGGGGCTACGCACACACGAAGTGACGAGAGTTCATGCGTAGCTACTATTATACCTTGTCGGGTAGTTTAGGACTCACAAGCATGCTTTATGTGTCATATCTGTGATCTTACATATAGTCTAAGTAGTCTAATATCCTCGAATCTCACATGTGAAGGCCTAAGAAGTTATGATTTGAAGTTGACATTATTAAATCCTTATTCTGTTAGTATGTTCCCTACTAAATTATCCGGAATTTCCTGTTAATCATGTATTTATACGGGAACCCGAGTCGCATGAATGATTCGCGAACGAGGTAGCCCTAGTATTATATTAACCGCGTCGCATGTTCGATTCGCGAGCGGGGCAGATAGATGCATCTATGGTTCATGCCGTTTGACCCTCGGTAGTGCACATTTACTTTACACGTCGTATCGGCCGTACATACACGACTTGTTATGTGTTTGATGATTGATGGGAAGCCCTGTAGATATATTTGTTGATTTTATGAAAAAGAAGGGAACTAAGTAGCTTTTATGCTCTGGAAGGTGATACGTAAAGGTACTATAGAATGCTAATTGTTGCTCCTGCCCTTATCATTATTGTTCATTACTGCTATCTTTGTTGAACCTCTATTTATTATATATTGATGACCCTAGTAAGTATCACGTTGACCCCTCGTCACTACTTCTTCGAGGTTAGGCGGGATACTCACTGGGTACAAATTTGTTTATGTACTCATGCTACGCTTTTGTACTTAACTGTACAGGTTCTGAGGCTGGTGCATCTGGTTATCAGGCCAGAGCTCGACCCTGAGTTGTATTTGGACTTGACTTCACGCTGAGCTGTTTCTCTTGGCGTTTCTCAGCAGCACTATGGAGTCAATTTTGTTTATTCCTGTCTACTTCTTTCAGACAGTAGGACAGTTACTACATCTTTTGTATGTTCTACTAGTATGCCTGTGGACTCGTGACACTAGCTCCTGGCACATACGTAGTAGACATTATATTTTTGGGACTGTATGTGTTTGTTCATGATCCTTTATGGCTACATTTATTTAAGTTGGTTAATTTATCCGGTTCCACTTAATGTATTAAACTTAAAATTTGGCAAGTGTTGGAATGTTTTTATCAAATAAGGAAATTTTACTAGTAAATCAAGTGTTGGCTTGCCTGACCCCGGTGTCGGGTGCCATCATGACCTGAGTTGGGATTTTGGGTCGTGACATATATTGTTATGATGTGTTAGATTCGGTTGGCTCGAGTTCAGAATGGTTGTAGTGAGAATTTAGTCACTTAGTCTCTTAAAGTAGCCTTATAATTGGAAAAGTCAACTAGGAGTTGACTTATTGGTAAACGACCTCGGAATGTGGATTTTATGGCTCAGATAGCTTCGTTAGGTGATTTGGGACATAGGAGTGTGTTCGAATTTTGATGTCCGGTGTAGAATTAGGCTTGAATCAGTGAAAGTTAGTTTTTGGCGATTTCCAGTCGGCAGTGGAAAATAGGCTATCAGGGTCGGAATAGAATTCTGGAAGTTGGAGCAGGTTCATAATGTTATTTTGGATATGTGTGCAATATTTCAGGTCAATCAGAGGTGTTTAGTTTCGGTATCGTTGGTGGAATTTAGAAATTTCAAAGTTCATAGGCTTGAATTTGATATGATTTTGGTGTTTTCGTGTGTGTTTTTGGTGTTTCGAGGGCTCGACTAAGTTTGAATGATGTTATGGGATATGTTGGTAGGTTTGGTTGAGGTCCTGGGGGCTTTGGGTGTATTTTGGATGCTCAAACGGGCACTTTGGGAGATTGCTGGTTTTCTGGTGTTTTAGCAGCAGTGGTTTGTTCATCGCGATCGCATGGCAATTGCTGCGATCGTGTAGAGTAAAGTTGGGGCAGTCAAGAGTTGTTCTATGCAATCGCGCAAATAGGTTTGCGATCGCATAAGTTAGGCAGGTGGAACAATGCGGTCGTGTGAGTTTCTTTGCGATCGCGTAGAAGGTCTTGGAGCGGCAGTGAAGTGATGAATTTGCTCTATGCGATCGCATAGAGCTGGTCGCGATCACATGAGGTCAGGGAGTCTAAGCATCGCGATTGCGGGCATATATGTTGCAATCGCAGAGTGTAAATATTGGGGTCAGTGGGTTTGTTCTTCGCGATCGCGTGGGTGGTCTCGCGATCGCACTGAGTCAATAACTGGGCACTATATAAAAAGCAATACGAACCTTCTTCACTTTTTCCACCATTTTTGAACGGGATTGGAGCTTTTGAGAGGGATTCTTGAGGAAACCAAAGGGTAATCTCTTGGAGGTAAGATTCTTGACTTCATAACTCAATTATATGTGATTAAAACCTAATTAGTGGTGTTAATTTGGGAAAATCAGTGTAAAAAGGGGTAATTAGGGCTTGAGATTAAGATACCTTCTAATGGTGATTTGAGGGGTCATTTGGACTCCGGTTTCAGTGTTATTCTCGTGAGAGGATGAGGACCGTTTTGGTGTAAATTTTATAGAGTTCCGAGACGTGGGCCCGAGGGCCGGGTTTGGCCAATTTCGGGAATTGTGCCTAATTTTGATAGTTTTCGATTAGGGTTCATCTCCATAGCATATTTTGACGTTGTAAATCTGATTTTGATAGACTCGGAGCTTGTGGAAGCCGATTAGAGGGGCAAGATTATTGCGGAGTAGCTTTTAAGACTGGTTTGAGATAAGTAATGTCTTTAAGTCCTGTCCTGAGGGTATGAAACCCCGCACTTTGCATCCTTTCACGGTTTTGGAGTGACTCACACACTAAATGACGAGTGTGGGGCGTGCACGAATTGGAAATTTGGCAATTTGTTCCTTTTGAGGCAACTATTGAGTTGCGAAACTGCTGTTAAGCATATGTTTTATGGTATTACTATGTTATGATATATTTGGGGCCTAGTGCCGATCTGTCTTAACCCCTTGGGGGCTATTTTCCTAATATTCCTCACTATACTGACTTATGATTTTACACTCAGTCTTTCCTGATAAATTGTTTTGACACTCAGAGTTTATTGATATTATTTCTTGAAATGAAATACTGTTTTGGGTCGAGAACCCAATTTAAATTATGGCCCGAGTGGCATGTCGAGAGTGTCTGACTGAGTGAGGCCGAGGGCCAATATTGTGAGGATATTTATGATATGAGATAGGTCGAGAGCCTGAGTGATTGATCCCATGATTTGGCTTGTTATAGCGCTTGGGATGTAGGAGCCCGTCCGGAGTCTGTTCACCCCCAGTGAGCCCAGGTACCTACTGAGTGCGAGTGCCGAGTGCCGAGTGATGGGGAGGTATGAGTGACCGTGAGGTGCTGAGCGACTGTTACTGAGTGATGAGCTGGCCCGATGGGCGGTTTTCTGATGATATTTTGCTGAGTTTTGATTACTATTTATTGCATCTTTTATACTGATATTTTGGGAATTTTATTGAGAATTATTTGAAAGTATAATTTTTCAAAGGATTTATACGGAAATTGGTTTTTCAAACATATGTATTAAATGTCTACTTTATCAAGACTCAAGATTTTACTATTTGTGAATTGGTGTTTTGTGCTGTGTGTTTTCTATCTTCAGACTTGATTTATTTTCATTACTACTGAGTTGGCGTACTCATCATTTCTCCGTGCACCTCTGTGTGCAGATCCAGGTACTGGTTCTGAGTAGTAGTCACTTGCGTCCGTTCAACATCAGCTTTGGGATTTCTAGGTAGCTGTCCAGCATCCACAGCTTACTCCGTTTCCCTTCTTTCATTTAGTATTTAGTATTTTTTTCTGAGATAATGTATTATGACATTAGCATTATTAGTCATATTCTTAGATGCTCGTGATCAGTAGACTCCAGTTCGGGGGAATAGTTTAGACCGTTAGATTATTTATGCACTGTTCAAGACTTAGAGAAATTTTATACTTGCTAAGGAATGTTATTAATGATTTTGAGAAATTTTATTTAAAAAAATGTGTATTTATGTGATAGAGGCTAGCCTAGTTCAATGATAGGCGCCATTATAACCAGTTAGGATTTGGGGTTGTGACAAGTTGGTACTAGGGCCCTAGGTTACGTAGGACTCAACGATCATGAGCAGGTTTAGTAGAGTCTTGAGGATAGGTACGGAGACGTGTGTACTTATCTTCGAGAGGCTACAGAACCCTTAGGAAAATCCCACATTCTTGAATTCTTATCGCGCGAACCCATTTATTCAGCCAAAAGCATAACTCTTTGAATTCTTTTCATGTACTCGAATGCGCACGCGAGTTCTTGGTATCAGTTGTGCGTCGTCAACTTGTGACTTCCATGGGTGAGATGTGATTTTTATCATGTTGATAATGGGCCATTCGGAAGGACTTGAGGCCAGAGTTTGTCTGTGGCTTGAGTGCTGAGATTTCTATTGTGTGAGCACATGTGTTGGGGTACTTATATGTCCGTTTGTGCCTTTATTAAGGGGAATTTGTGACTAGATTACTACACGGTGAGTGCGATCTGTTAGTTATATGTATTCATGTTGTTTGATTGTGACCAGAATGGATTAGCGGGAGATGTAGCAAGAACCATTGAGTAAGTGACTCCAGTCTTAAGTTAGAATATGGCCAGGAGGTGTGAGTGTAGTGAAGGACCTCTTGTGTAGAGTAGTTGTGGAGTAGAGTGGATTTTCCTGTTGTGTTCTGAGCTCCTGGTGATGTCGTTTGGGCCGACCAATGCCCCAACATCGTTCATGTATTTGATTAATGATATATTCCAGCCGTATTAACACTCATTTGTTATTGTATTTATTGATGGCATCTTGTCGTACTCTCGTAGCCAGGGGTAGCAGACTCAACATTTGATGATGGTATTACAAGGATATAGGGAGGAGAAGCTTTGTGCGAAGTTCTCCAAGTGTAAATTTTTGGCTCAGTTCAGTAGCATTCTTGGGACACGTGGTGTCCCGTGAAGGTATCCATGCGGTCAGACGAGTGTGGCTCAAGATTTCCTTCACCACAGCTCCAGTGTTAGTATTGCCATCAGCTTCAGGTTCTTATATCGCTTATTGTGATGTCTCGAAGGTATACATTAGTTGTGTTCTAATGTAGGAGGGTAAAGCGATTGAGTAATAGCTATGATCTTCGGAAGTGTATAGAGAGATATCAGTTTGATGCTAAGCAGGTAGGGGTATCTCCTACGGGTTGTCCTGAGGTGTGTGGTCCTTATGTTGATCTGTAGTAAGTTCTCTTCTACCAGTAAATGTTGTATGTTGTAATTTTAGTTTAGATCGCTTGTGGAAGTTGGCATGACCATTTCAATGGTGAATGCGAGATTTGCATACGATTTGAGGGTTAGATAGCGTGGGTCATATGAGCGTATGAAGGATTTAGTTGAATCTCACCACCGTATGGTGGCAGTGATAGAGTATGTGCATCGTGAGTTAGTGTTTATCTTGATCTTTGGCTTTAAGACAAGCGGGGGAGTCCGTTAATGATAAGTTGATTGCACAATTATGTGTTGTAGTGGTAGGATCGAGGTATATTGGTAAACCGGATATGATCTACAGAGGTGGAGTCTGGGAATAGTTCGAGTAATGGGAAATTCTTTAATACGGGTTGTAATGTACTTTACGGGTAATGGAATTTATTGAATGATTGAGTTGTACCTGAAAGTGTAGTGTGTGCAGTGTATGCATTGCCGGTTACTTCAACTGTGTGGATTACTTTCTTAATATGTGGTTTGCAAGCGGGGTCAGGTCGTTCTGGTTACCTGGTCAGTGTAGTTGAGATTGTGTAGAGTGGAAGAATCTCGAGAATGGTTTTAATGGAATCAAGGTTATATGTAACTACTGGGAATCTTCAAGAGGTATGTGTCACATCTCGTACTTTAATATTAGGATGTGCCACAGTAAATCCACGTGAGTTTGAAGGGATTATGTCTATTAGGAGGTTATGGAGGATTTTAGCCATTATTATTATGAGACCCCGTAAGTAGTCACACAATTCCTTGTTTCTTAATCTGCTTTTTCAGTTTGTCAGGGACAAAGGCATTCCAGGAAAGTATTTTCATCTTAATTGCAGATGCTATACAGGCTCTTTTTGATGTAACACATAATTGCTCTCTTAAAACCTCCTTGACCGTGACTGCTACCATACAAGTATTGCTGTGATTGTGTTACTTCACCACTAACAATTTATCACCATGATTACAACATGTTATTCCTTTGTCTATAGCCTCTTGCGTGTGAATTTGTTGAACATCCTCTTCAAGTTCATACAGTTCCATCAAGGCAATTTGTCGGATGGAATTTAAAGCATGCCTTTTACTTAGAGAATATGATTAGTGATTTAAGAGTAGAGAAAGTTTTTATCTTTATATTTACCACTAGGTGTTGATATGTGTTAGTCAGTTTTAAAAGTTAAGGCAACGAAAATATGAATACCAAGTTAGCAATAGAAAGTAACCTATTATCATTTATGTAAAGTTATTCAAAAGGGTATAAGTATAAATTTTCAAGATGCCATTTTGGTACCTCTAACCGTTAGATATTATGTTAGTGCGGTATTTTCTTTTAAGTGAAGTATTGTAGTAAAAGTTCTATAAGTATAATTTTGGATAGTTACTATTATTACTATTTTCGAATATGATAAAATATACATATAATATGAGAAAGTTTATGAATTTTCTTTATTGTATAGATACAAATTATTTTCTCACATGAAAAGAAGGTTATCTTTTTACAATTATTAGAATGAAGTGTATGAAAGATTTATACTCTTTTTATGAGATTATAAAATTTAGAAGTTGATAATATATATATATATATATATATATATATATATAT
>ML288737.1:0-26439 GCA_005239495.1 Nicotiana undulata
GACCATCAACAAATCTCCGAATCCTCTCCCTGTCCGTAGGAACCAACCAGACAGCATGACGAGATAACTCGCAAAACCTCATCTTATATCGCGTCACAGTCATATCACCCTGACGCAGCTGCTCAAACTCTCTACGCAGCTTCTCCCTCTGAGACTGTGGTACATACTTCTCTAAGAAGAGAATAGAAAACTGGTGCCAAGTAAGTGGTGGTGTACAAGCGGGTATGCGCCTCTAATAGGCCTCCCACCAAGCAAGTGCCGATCCCGAGAACTGGAAAGTGGTAAATGGAACTNGCGGGCTGGACTGGGGCTACTCCCGGTGTCTGGAGCCCCCGAAGAACCTGCTCCGGAGTCCGGGCAGCTGGAGTCTGTATGCCTCCCCCGGCCTGAGATGTGGTAGCAGAAGAAGATATGGCGACCGCCTGTGCTAAGCTGGTGTACACTGTCAGAATCTGAGTCAAGGTCTCCTGAAGACCTGGGATCACTATAGGCACAGCTTGTGCCGGGTCCTGCCCCGCTGGAACCTCGACTGCGGGGACCTAATCCTGAGCAATGGGAGGATCCTCAGGTGCTGCCACACGTACCGGACGGGCTGCACCCCTCCCCCTATCCTAACCTCGACCACGACGACCTCGACCTCGAACTGGTCCCGCAGGTGCCGGGTCATCACTGCCGGTAGCACGAGTCCTCACCATCTGTGAGAGGATGAAACAATGAGATTTTAGTTCCAAGAATCAACAGAGTCGCACGACAGAATTCAAGGATATGAAGTTTCCTAAGGGTTCTGCAGCCTCTCGAAGATAAGTACAGACGTCTCCGTACCGATCCGCAAGACTCTACTAAACCTGCTCATGACTGGTGAGATTCAACCTAGTGCTCTGATACCAACTTGTCACGACCCGTTTCCAGGTTGTGATGGTGCCTTTCGTGGAACCAGGCTAGCCAACCGCTACAACAATACTCAATTCATTTACTAGAGAAATTTACTCATTTTTGGCTCAACTCATAGAAATACGGAAATTTTTAATCAGTTAAAAACAGTCTAACAGAAGAAATAAGCTCCAACAATCAATCTAGGATCTGGAGTCACGCAGTCATGAGCTACTAACATCAATACAACTGAGAAATAATACTGAAGTTTTAAGTTTCCAATTTCTAATACAGGAGGAAAAATAAGGAAAAGAGGGACGGGACAGCGAACGCCAGCTGCTACCTCGTCGGCTCTGAGAGATAAGCTGCTATCACCGATCCGCGCCAAATCTCGGTGCACCTGGATCTGCACACACAGTGTCTAGGTAAGTAACAAAAACAACCTACGGTCTGAGAAGGTAGTGACGAACTCAACCTCCGTAAATAACAATCCGAATAATGAATGTTTCAGAAATAACCGAGAATATCAGTGACAATCATGTTATGTAAATGACCCTAGAACTTAGTCATAATTCGTGAATAACAAATAAATGCCATACAATTCGTGAATAACAAATAAATGCCATGTATGTAGCATGCAACTCTCACAGGTGGTCCTCTCGGTACACATAATTGGCCATTGGCCCAGGGAAATCCATCCCGTAACATGTACGACGTGGTGACTCAGTCACTAAGTACCGAGGGAGCAGGCCAATTCAACCTTTCGGAGAAGTCCATCTCCGGGATATCATACTCATCCATAATCTGTACCAGGGTAATCCATCCCTCCATATCTCATAAACAGTATATGTGCCAGGGAAATCCATCCCTCAATAACTGTGCGCTCACTGGGGGTGTAAAGACTCCGGAGGGGCCGCCAAGGATATGGCCCAAGCGCTATATATATATATCAAGCCCACGAAGGGTATATCATCTCAACATTTGGCTCTAGGCCCATACTTAGTTAGAATTACTTGTCTCCTCACAACACTCTCATTATGTAAACAACCCAAACAATGGCAATGCATGATAAATAAATGATTTCTGAGAATGAAATACGAATACATGTATAATACCAGGACTGAGTATGCACAAGTAAAGTTCGCAATAGAAACAACAGTAACGTACCCTTTCCAGTCTCCACATATAGACATGAAGTCTTATCATTTATACTTGTTATGTTTCTTTTAGTTTCTACGCATTAATAGCCTTCACAGTACCGATATCATGGTGGAACAACAGTTAAACCGTGCCTGGGGATAAGCCGGGCCACAACAAATCAACCAACACTCATATGCCCGTCACTTGGCGAGTGTATCATAGTAACTATCATCAATTAGCATGTACATTGGGGTTTTGAACCCCTCAGTTCCAAGGTTGAAGCCGTTACTTACCTCGAAACCGGCTCAACTCTACTCCGCCGGGCCCTTTCCTCGAGAATCGGCCTCCAAATGCTCCAAATCTATCAATAATCAATTACATAGCGTCACAATGTGCTAAGGAACAATCCCCAAATCAAAATTTAGCAAAAATACCAAAAATCCCGAATTCGGTCAAAACCTGGCCCTCGGGCCCACGTCTCGAAAGTCAAAAAATTTCAATGTGAATAGGTTCCTTGTCCTTTCCCGAGTCTAACCATACCAAGAACACGAAAATCGGACCTCAAATGGTCCTCCAATTCCCCCATTCTTCTTCTCTTAAACCCAAGCCCTAACCACCATTTTTCTACTGTTTTTACCAAAGATTTCAACCAAAAATCGTTCTTAATGCACAATATAACGAGTTTTGAGTCCAAGAAACTTAACTCCTTGAAGAAACAACGAAATCCCTCTTCAAACCCCCTCAAAACCTCCAACCCTTGTATAAAAATGGCGAAAGAAGACAAATTTCGCGAAGGCTGCCTTTTATAGGTTCTCCCCAGGCATTTCCGCAACAGCGGTGCTTTTTCTCGCACCTGCGACTCCGCAGGTGCGACCTTTCAACCGCACTTGTGAAAACCACTTAAGTTGCCCAGCTCCCGCACCCGCGATACTTTTCCCGCGCCTGCAACATCGGAGGTGCGGACCTCCATCCGCCCTTGCAACCTATTTCTCACCTGCGGCCTCTTTATCGCAACAGCGGGCCCGCAGGGGCGACATATTGACCGCACCAGCGGTTCTTCACTTAAAACCCACAGCCCGCGCCAGCGACCCCATCTCCCGCACCTGCGACCTCGCAGGTGCGATCTTCCTTCCGCCCTAGCGACCAAACCTCGCACCTGCGCCATCCTTTTCGCGCCTGCGATATCCGCACCTGTGGCCCAAGCATCGCAGGTGCGATCGCACCAACAACAGTAGCGTCAGCTGCATTTCAAGTTCCAACTTCTCCGTTTAACGCCCGAAATTAAACCCGAGCCCCCCAGGACCCCAACCAAACATACCAACATATCAAACATGGTTATTCAAACTTTTTCGAGCCATAAAAACACCAAAAACAACATCAAAACCATAAGTTCTCATCCAATTCAAGCCTATGATTTCCAAAAACTTCCGAAACACGTATTTGAGCAAAAACCCAACCAAACCATCTCCGAATGACCTAAAATTTTGCGGGCAAGTGCAAAATGACCTAAAGAAGCTACAGCAACTCTTGGAATCCCATTCTGATCCTCGGATAAAAATCTCGCCTATCAACCGGAATTCGCCAAAATACTAACTTCGCCAATTCAAGCCTAATTCTACACCGGGCACCCTAAAAATATTCTGAACACACTCCTAAGTCCCAATTCACCTAACGAAGCTATCCGAACCATAAAACCCGCATTCCGAGGTTTTTTACCAATAAGTCAACTCCGGGTTGACTTTTCCAACACTAAAGTTCTTGTTAGAGACTAAGTGTCCCAATCCACTCTATTTTCCCTCCGAACCCGAACCGACCAACCCTAACACTTCATAAACAGTCTAACCAAGCTACTACAAGACATAAATAAGGGAATAGATGCGTATACTGCGTAACGACGGACCGGGTCGTTACAACCTCACAAGCACTCGTAATCAGCCCCGCGGGCACGACATGAATCAAGAACAACCCCTCGGGCAACATCATATCACTCACTCAGGGTACCCGCGCTCACTAGGGGATGTACAGACTCCGGAAGGGCTCCTACAACCCAAGCGTTATAACAAGCCATCTCATGGTATAATCAATCAGGCCATCGGCCTCTCATATATCATAAATCATTACAACATGCTGCGGCACGCAGCCCGATCCCATGATATCCTCACAACACAGGACCTTGCCCTCACTTAGTCAGAAATCTCTCAAGCCACTTGGGCTATCAATAAAACAGGGTGCTCAGCCCAAAATATCATTTTATGCATCAAAACGGAGTAAATTAAACTGAGTTATGAAATCAGTAAAACATAGCATGACTGAGTACAAATCTTAAATCAAAATAATGAGGAAATAGTAGTAAAAAGCCCCCAAGGGTCCAAACAACTTGGCTCGAGGCCCAAATATGGCATTCAGTCCAAAACATAGTAATACTTTCTAAACACAAAATATCATATAGTTTCCAGTCAAATACGCAACTTAATAGTTGCTACGGAGCGGACCAAGTCACAATCCCCAATCGTGCAAGCCACAAGCTCGTCATCTAGCATGTGCGCCACTTCATAATAATGAAACGATGTGAAGTCCGGGGTTTCGTACCCTCAGGACAAGATTTACAGTCATTACTTACCTCAAACCGGACAAAACTCTAGCCCGGGATTCAGCCTCCAAATCTATCCAAAATCAGTATATTATTATCAATATATGCTAAATGAATGAATCCCATATGAAAATTATCAAATTAAACCACAAATCTCGAAATAGGTCAAAATCCACATAATTAGGAAACCCAGTCACTCACGAGTCCAACCATACTAGTTTCACTCAAACCCAACTCAAATTCGATGTTCAACTCCCAAAAATTCATTTTATGAATTTTCTATAATTTTCCCCAAAATTCTACCTCAAAGTACTAATCAATTGATGAAATCATTGATATATTCATGAACATTAACCAAATCCGAGTTAGAATCACTTACCCCATGATTTGCTTGAAAACCCTCGAAAAATCGCCACAAACCGAGCTCCCTTGATCGAAAATGTGAAATAATGCCCTAAACCCCGTTTACATAGTGCATTCTCTAATCTCCATTATGTTGACCGCAAAAAAGCCAGGCGCGACGGCGAAATCGAACACCGCGGTCGCGAAAAAGTAGGGCTGCCCGCGCTTCTGGAGGCTGCAGTGAGTATTTTGGCCATAACTTTCTTTACAGATTCCCAAATGATGATTACCTTAGCTTTCTGGAAACTCGACACGAAGGCCTACAAATTTCTTTTTTGAATCATCTCAAAATTCCTTGTGGATCAAAAGATATAAGCTTCCGAAGTCGGAACAGCGAATCTGCAGATCTGCTCAGGAGCTCCTCCGTGCCCAAATTCGCTCTCAGTGCCCAAATTACGCTCTCAGCGCCCCCCTTCTCCGCGGTCCGTGAAAATTAAGCACCAGACCTATGCCTGAGTTTCGGTAATGGTCGGACTCGCTCAAAACTCACCCGAGGCCGCTGAAACCTCAACCAAATGTGCTATCAAGTCCTAGAATACCATACCAACTCAATTGAGCTCTCGAATCACCTCAAACCATAACAAAAACATGAATCGCACACCAGTTCAAGCTTAATGGACTTGAAACCTCAAACTTTGACAACCGATGCCTAAACCTATCAAACCTTGTCCGAATGACCTCAAATTTTTCACACACGTCACAAATGACACTAAGAACCTACTCCAACTCTCGGAATTCCATTCCGACTCCGATACCAAATTTTCCACTGCCGAGCGGAAATCACCGAATTTCTAGTTTGGCCAATTCAAGCCTAATTCCACCACGGACTTCCAAATTGCATTTGGGGCATGCCTCTAAGTCCAAAATCACCTAAAGTAGCTAACTAAATCATAAAGATCCAAATCCGAGATCGATTACTTAATAGTCAAAATTTGGTCAAACCTTTCATATTTGAAGTTCCTAGTTGAATATCATTTCCCCATATCAATCGCGAATAACCTGAAAACCAAAATCAATGACTCACATAAGTCATAATACATTATCTGGGGATACCCATGCCCGCAAACCACCGAGCGAAGTGCAAATTCTCAAAACGATCGGTCGGGTCGTTACATGCGATCTCTGGCTTGCTTCTGCGGTCACTGGCCTCCCCTTGCTTGTCCACTTATGTGGCTCGTGGCTCGCGCCTGCGGCTGGCCAAGCGCATGTGCGTTTACACAAGCAGTTGAAGGCGTCGACATTTTTCTTAAGCCAAAACATGATCCGAGCAAGTTTTGAGTCATAACGAACTAGCTAGAACTCTCGGAATGCACAAAACCATATCAAATTATCAAACTAAGAATCACACCCCAAACTATTTGAAATAAAAAAATATGAACTTTAAGTCTTTCAGCTTATTCCGAACGCGCTGAAATATACTTAAACTACTCGGAATGACGCCAAATAATGTGTGCAAGTCTTAAATGACATTACAAAACATTCATGGTCTCAGAATCCCATTTGGACCTCGATAACACCAAAACCTACTCCAAACGAAATTGAAAGAACTTTAATACCTTCAAAGACCCAACGTTTACTATTTGGCGCTGAAACAATCCCGGGTCATCCAAAACCTGATCCGAACATAAGCCCAGGTCCGAAATAATCATACGCACCTATTGGAACCGTTAAATCCCAATTCCGAGTTCGTTTTCTTAAAATGTTGACCGAAGTCAAACTTAGCCCTTTTAGCTAACCTTAAGGAACAAAGTGTTCCAATTTCAACCCCAACCCTTCCAAATCCCAAACTAACCATCCCGGCAAGTCATAAAATAGTAAAAGAACGTATGGGGAGTCTTATTTAGGGGAACGAGGTTCTACAAAGCAAAACGACCGATCGGGTCGTTACATTCTCCACCTCTTAAAATAACGTTCATCCTCGAACGGGTCTAGAATCATACCTGAAGTGCTGAATAAGTGTGCATATATACTCCACATGTCCTCCTCGGATTCCTAAGTAACCTCCTCGACTGGTTGGCCCCTCCACTGGACCTTTATCGCGGAAATCCTCTTGGACCTCAACTGGCGAACCTGCCTATCAATAATGGCAACTGGCTCCTCCTCATATCCCAGGCTCTCATCTAACTGAATCAAGCTGAAGTCTAACACATGTGACAAGTGGTCATGATATCTCCGGAGCATAGACACGTGGAAAATCGGATGAACCCCGATAGGCTGGGAGGCAAATCAAGCTCCTAAGAAACCTCTCCAACTCGTCTCAACACCTCAAATGGGCCTATAAACCGTAGTCTCAACTTTCCCTTCTTCCCGAACCTTATGATCCCCTTCATCGGAGAGACTTTCAAGAGAACCTTCTCGCCCACTATAAATAACACATCACGCACCTTCTGATCTGCGTAACTCTTCTGTCTGGACTGTGCTGTGCGAAGTCGCTCATGAATCAATTTTACCTTTTCCAAGGCATCCTTCACCAAATAAGTACCATATAACTTAGCCTCGTCGGGCTGAAACCACCCTATGGGCGAACGACATAGCCGACCATATAAAGCCTCAAATGGAGCCATCTCGATGCTGAACTAATAATTGTTGTTGTAAGCAAACTCGGCCATAGGCAAGAATCGATCCCACTATCCTCCAAAGTCAATTACATATGCTTTGAGCATGTCCTCCAAGATCTGGACTGTCCGCTCCGACTTCCCGTTGGTCTGTGGATGAAATGATGTGCTGAGCTCTACACGAATCCCCAACTCACTCTGTACTTCTCTCCAGATATGAGAAGAAAACTGATGGCCCTATCTGATATGATGGAAACAGGCACACCATGCAACCCAACTATCTCCGGAATATAAATCTGGGCCAAGCTCTCCGAAGTATACGTAGTCACCAGTGGAACGAAGTGTGCCGACTTGGTCAACCTACCGATAATGACCCAAACTGCATCAAACGTCCGCAAAAACCCAACTACGAAGTCCATAGTAATGCGTTCCCATTTCCACTCTGGTATAGTCATCTGCTAGAGTAAGCCACCTGGCCTCTGGTGCTCATACTTAACCTGCTGGCAATTTAGGCACCTAGCTACATACTCAACTATGTCTTTCTTCATCTGCCGCCACCAATAATGCTGCCTCAAGTCGTGATACATATTCGTAGCACCTGGATGAATGGAATATCGTGAACTGTGTGCCTCCTCTAGAATCCTCTCTCTCAAGCCATTGACATGAGGAACACATATACGACCCTAGAGTCGCAGAACACCATCCTTGCCGATAGTAACCTCCTTGGCACCACCTTGTAGTACCGTCTCTATGAGAACCATCAAGTGAGGATCATCAAACTATCGAGCCTTGATATGATCTAGTAGTGAAGACTGGGCAACGATGCATGCAAAAACTCGACTGGGCTCTGAAATATACAACCTCACAAGTCTGTTAACCAAGTACTGTATGTCAAAAACTAGTGGCCTTTCCTCAATGAAATGAATGCCAAGCTACCCATACACTCTGCCTTTCTGCTCAAGGCATCCGCAACTATATCCGCCTTGCCCGAATGATTAAGAATGTTGATATCATAATCCTTCACTAGGTCAAGCCATCTGCGCTGCCTCAAATTGAGATCCCTTTTCTTGAACAAATGCTGCAAGCTGTGATGATTAGTGTAAACCTCACAGGACACCACATAAAGGTAATGCATCCAGATCTTAAGAGCATGAACAATCACGGCTAACTTTAGATCATGGACAAGGTAATTATTCTCATGGGTCTTCAGCTAGCGTGAAGTATATGCAATAACTCGCCCCTCCTGCATCATTACACAACCCAAGATAACGCATAAAGCGGCGTAATACACAGTATACATCCCCCAACCGGAAGGAAACACTAGAACTGGTGCTGTAGTCAAATCTGTCTTGAGCTTATGGAAGCTCGCCTGACAATCATCGGACCAACAGAACACAGCAGCTAGGGGTGGGCATTCGGTACTTCGATTCGGTATTTAAGAATTTTGGTTCGGTATTTCGGTATTCGATTTCTCAACTGTGTATACAAAATAACGTACCTAAATATTTCGGTACGATTTGGTATTTCTTATTTCGGTTCGGTACGATTTCGGTACGGTTTCAGTTTAATATTTTGCGGTGGTGATAAAGAACAAGGAACTGCAAAAGTAAAATACAGTGTTGGAATTTTTAATACAGTGCTGCAAAAGTAAAAATACAGTGGTGATAAAGAACAACTAATACTTACGTGATTTTCTAGCAACAAATAGTCAAATGCCTTGATTTTCTTGCAACGAACTGCAATATTTATTTTTGGACCAATATTGTGTTTGTTATGCTTTTATGATAACAAACAATCAACAAAATAGTGCTTTAGCTAATTAAATAGCTTCAGACAGGTTGAACATTACATATAGCTCTAAGGAAGCAGAATAACCCTGTATAAGCCTGTACTCAAACTCAAATCACAATAACATGAACATTACATATAGCTCTAAGGAAGTCCACGCCTAACATGAACCTAAAAAATGCAACAGAATACCAATTGTATTCCTCATATATTACCCTGTACTCAAAACACAATATCAAGCTTCCTTACACTTACAGTATGCTCTAAGGAAGCTTAACAACAAAAATATTAGTATGCCAACAAATATACATACTGTTCAATTACAAATTATAGTCCAACTTTCCTGTTACAAATAACAGTTACAGCCCAAATTACAGTCCACTTAACAATATGCTAAATTGCTAATTTGGAGCACTAAAATGGAGCAGAACATAACAAAATCACTGCAAATCTTTTCTCTGAAAATGACTGAAAATCTTTTCTCTAAAAATGGCCAACCGACAACCGAGCACAGGGCATGATTGCACTTTAACCTAAACAATATATAAATCATTAGTTAGAATATTATTTTTTGATGATAATAAAAAAAAACTACAAAAGTATATCACCAAACAAATAGTGTATTAAACCTACCACTCAAGTTGCAAGTTGCAACTATACATCAAGCAATGCTAGTAGTGTTTCCATTATTGTCCATATCTAAAGATAATTCGATCAAATATGTCAATGACAATGACAATGACAAATAAACAATTATGATATATTATTTTGAACTAAAATACACACAAAATATTAAAGCTTACCAAGCTCGAGTTCCTCAAGATACTTCAAGTCTTCTTCAACACTAATAGGATTCTTCTCTTCTCTAAGCCAATCTTGAGCACAAATAAAAGCTTGCACACATTTAGGAGTCAATGAACTCCTAAATGAATCAAGAATATGGCCACCGGTGCTAAATGCGCATTCCGACGCCACATTAGAAATTGGAATGGCCAACACATCACGAGCCAACTCCGAAAGAATAGAAAATCTTGGAGCATGCGTTTTCCACCAATTTAAGATATCAAATTCTTCACTAAATGGCTCTTGTTCTTCACTAATGTATTTATCCAACTCGAATTTAGCACCCCCACTTCCATTGTCTTCCTTTTGTTTCTTCAAGTGAAGCTTCGTCCTTATTAATGATGCAGTTATAACACTCACACAGGATGTATTAGATGTGTTATTAGATGAAGTAGAACTAGATGGAGATTGAGGACATGATCCAGTTAAATACATTTTTAGATACTCTTCAAACAAAGAATTCATATAAGCATACACCTCAGCATTTATTTTCTTCCCTTTTCCTCCCCAAAAAGTTCTTCAAGTGCTCCCTCTACATATTCAAATTTATTATGTGGATCCAAGACGGAAGCAGTAAAAATCATTTTATTCATTTTTTCAGGCTCACCCCAATATTTCTTGAACTTTTCTTGCATCCGCTCAGCCATTTTTCTCAAATTCTCATCCTCACTAAGTAAACACATTTTCAAATGACAATAAAGTTCAGATACATCCTCAAAATGAGCATTACAAGTAACATAACATGAACCTGAAACGTTTTTGGTGAGCTCGTGAAATCTTGCAAGAAACTGTATCACATTCCTCACATTAACCCAATCATCAGATTCAAGAGGACCTGCACTACTACCATCTTCACTAGAACATTGAAAAGCAGAAAATCCATCATAAAAAAGATGAAACTTGTCAAAGGCCTTTTCAAAGTTTTGTGCCGTATCCAACCTCAAATAGGTGGAATTCTACCTAGTAGGAACATCCAAACACAATGTCTTGGTACATTCTACCTTTACATGTGTACAACACTGTTTAAACTTTAAGGTCCTTGCAGGCAAAACTCTCACATACCTCACAATATCTCTAACACGTGAGACAGAAGCATCAGTTTCTTTCAAACCATCTTGCATAATTAGATTTAATATATGAGCCATGCACCTCACATGAAGATGTTTACCACCCATCATATTAGTTTTCCACATATCTAACTTTTTAGACAATTCTTTGACTGCGACATCATTTGAAGAAGCATTGTCCACAGTAATAGTGAATACCTTGTCTAATTTCCATTCAAGCAAACAATTTGAAATAGCTTTAGCCATTTCTTCACCCTTATGACTAGTGATAGGGCAAAAATTTAGTATTCTTTTATGAAACTTCCAATCCCTATCAATGAAGTGAGCTGTCAAACACATATAATTTATTCTTTGTAATGAAGTCCATGTGTCTGTTGTGAGGAAAATTTTTGGTTGTGCTTCTCTAACAGACTTTCTTAGATTTTTCTTCAGTTCACCGTAAACTTCATAACAATCCCTTGTTATTGTTCTACGGGAAGGAAGACGAAATTGTGGTTGAGTTTTTCTCATAAATTTAATAAAGCCTTCATTTTCTACAAAGCTAAATGGTAGTTCATCAATAACTATCATCTTAATTAAGGCCCTTCTAACCACTTCTTGATCAAATTTCCAAAGTGATCCTTCATCACTTTGGCAAGAATGAAAATTTATCTTTGTTTGACTTTTATCTTTATCAATGTTAGGTGGGTATTCTTTGTATCTAGTTAAATGAGAGTTCAATCCTCTTGTTCCATTCTTAGATGAGTAAAAAGCTAAAGCTTGCTTACAATATCTACACTTTGCTTTAACAACCCCATTTACCTCAACTTTATCAAAATGATTCCAAGCTTTGGATCTAGGTTGCATGGCTTTTCTTTTCTTAGAATATTGAGTATCAATAGTGTTGGTGTTACTATCTTGAGTAATAGGTAAGCTTTCACTTGAACCAGCAACACTGTTTAAACTTTCTTCTGCCATCTATACAAATAGAGATAGTATAAGATTGTGTGATCCTAAAATCTTGAGTAACATCCGAAATATATATTACATGTCACTTTGAATTCCATTTGACATTACAAAAAGATCACTTTACAATATCCAAGTTTAAGAATGATAAAGTCAGAGATATAAAATATGAGCGTTATTACGAAGAACGTGGACAGATTAATCAAAGCTACCACAAAATCAAAGAATCAAAATGTACAAGTTTGAGCAAACAAACTATGAAATCTTTCAAATTCCTTTGTTCTTTCTCCTAAATTCCCGCTTATATATGAGTTGATATATGCTAACATAAAAAGGATAAATATTTCTTTTTCTCAGTGCATTTTCCTACTGCAATACTTTTTGTCACTTTTACTTCTTAATATAAACCAGAAAAATAAAAGTTCTTAATGTGTTCTTCAATATTATGTTTGTAGATAGAAATCAATAGAGTTTATAAAAATGATTGATACAACTAAAGACCGTTTTTAAATAAAAACTAATTATTTCATGAAGAAAGAGTAATAAAATAAGATGGAACAAAGGAGTAAAATGCCACATTTCTTGTTGCTCATAACCTAAACAAGAAGCAGTAATGGTAACAATTTAAAATCCAATTTGCTAGCAATAATTTTCAACCAAAATTGCTTGACTTATCCTTCAACGAGGTTTATTTACCCAACCATCGGTATTTAGGCATGAAATAGAGATAGTATAAGATTGTCTCTCTCTTCGGTATGTCATGCTATCAAGAACCAAGATTTCCATAACAGTGTCATGCATATAATTAATAAAAAAAAGCTAAAACAGGAAATGAAGTTCATTTATCATACAGAACCAAGCAAAAAGATAAAGACAATATTGAAAATTTATCAATTAAGCAAAACAAAAAAAATGAAGTCAAACAGACAGTGTTAAAAAAAAAACACAGAAACAGTGGATATCTTCTCAGTATCAACTGATAAATTCGATTTTATATAGGACTGAGAATACAGAGTAGTATCCGACAATCGACAGTAGATGGAGCACACAATTACTTGTTTCCATGCATTAAGAGGATAACATGGCACACAAAAATACCTAAATCATGCTGACCTAAATTCTTACAAATTCAAGTTTCCTTAAACACATAAATTTATAGCCACATAGCTTTAGACTTTAGAGTGACCACACAGAAATAAAGTTCAAAACTAAAAAATAGAGATATGATTTACAAAATATAAAAAGAAATCTCAAACAATCACAAAATAAAGATCATAGGAAATTCATATGAACCTGGCCGGACCGTTGAGCTTCGAAATAATCCAATCCAATGATTGATTGAGGAGTGAGGAGAGAGGAGTCGAAAGTCGGAACTCAGAATCACTAACAGCACAGCAATGCGAGACGCCTGACTGAAGAATTGAAGATGAGAGAGTGAAAGTTTGGTTGCGTGGGTGAAGACTGAAGAACTGAAGATGAGAGCTAACCTAATTTGCTAATTCTATTGCTAAAAATTAAAATGGACTAACACCCTAAGTCCTAACCTAAGAGTCTAAGACTAAGAGTACTGGGGTCTGGGCTTGGTAGTTGGCCAGTTGGGCTTGAGGGAGGGGGGGGCGATGGGAATGGGAATAAAATTTGGGCTTGGGGCGTCGCTTGGGGTTGGGCCTGGGTGGGTAGATATATGTAGGGTCCAAAAACAAAGTCCATAAAATTTCGGTATTTTGGTATACCGAAATACCGAAATTTTAAAATTATAATACCGAAAATGTAATACCGAATTAGACCGAAATACCGGAAAAAAACGAAACCGAAATCCCGAATTAATTCGGTTTGGTTCGGAATTCGGTTTTCCGGATTTTATGCCCACCCCNTGGTATATCGAAATACCAAAATTTTAAAATTATAATACCGAAAATCGAAATACCGAAATACCGAAAATGTAATAACGAATTAGACCGGAATACCGAAAAATACCAAAATACCGTATTAATTCGGTTCGGTTCGGAATTCGGTTTTCCGGATTTTATGCCCACCCCTAGGAGAAGCCTTCTAGGTAAATCTAGTCAAAGGTGCTGCAACAGATGAGAAGCCCTCAATAAACTAGCGATAATAACCTGCTACCCCCAAAAATCTCCCGATCTCAGTCGTCGTAGCAGGACGAGGACAAATATGAACTGCCCCAATCTTCTTGGGATCCACCTTAATACCCTCGGCTGATACGACATGCCCCAAGAATTCCACAAAATCTAGCCAAAGCTCACACTTGGAGAACTTGCATATAACTTGTATTCTCGCAAGATCTGAAGCATCACTTGTTTAACCAAATGATAAGATTCCTTGACCAAAGCTATTTTAAGATAAACTCGGGTTACTAATAATCGAATGAATAAAATAACGAATAAAGAAATAGTAAATTGATAGCAATATAGAGTGCAAGAAGTAAAGTAGTTTGTATTCGAGAATTCAGATGATCCTGTTTGTTACATTTCTTCCCTTTTATAGAGGGATTTTCCTAGTACAACGTTTTGATTCCTGTAATGATTGCTCATCAATGACTAATTATTGCATTAATGAGGCGTTACAAAAGTGAATCGTCACTGTTATTTTAGGAATTACATAACGTGCGAGTCAGTAACTGTTGATTCTCGAATCTTATCCGTGGATTCGTGTGGGTGCTCTATGACCGCATCTCTTCTTCTTCATTAGGTTTCCCGTGGCTGCTACACTCGTGATTGATGAATCAATTCCGTTCCTGTTGAGTTAATCTCGTACCTGCCTGTTGCTTTGTCTAGATTCATTTCGACCATGTCTCTTCTTCCTCGATAAACTTCTCGTGGCTGTTATATTAAAAAATATGCTGACCGTATCTCTTTTATCCCGTGCCTTCGTGTATCTTTACCTCCACATGTGCTGTTTTCTTTGGTCCACATAGTTGGCTGAGTCATCCAGATTTTGCCTACGTGTAAAGCTATTTCTTTTACCAATACAGATAGTCCCCCCACTTTCCATGTATTTGACGTATAATACTTGGTAAGTGGATACGCATTTATGGCGGGAATATTTTGCCGCCGTTTTGTTCCAAAACATTGTATCCTTTCTTGAACGCATTCGTCGTGCATCACTTCCATTTAATTCTCCTTCCACATGTCTGTCTTTGCTTGGCTCTACAATAATTCAGCGCTTTTTAAGGCTTATGTGCAGCCACATCAGTCCTGAAGTGACACTCTTAATTATGACTTTCCATCATTATTTTTTCATGTTTTGACGGTTGCCATTAGGTATAAATAGTTGTCTTCTTTCCTTCTCTTTCACGGAACACTTCTATAATTTGATTTTTCCTTGGTGAAGAAATTTCCTTAGCTTGCATAAATATGTCTTCATCTGGTCAACCTAAAAAGGTTATCAATGTTGAAACTTTGGCATCTTCTTCTGCTCCATCTAGGAGCCGGAGAGGTGGCCGATTGAGGAGTTTAGGATCTGCCTCCACTAGGGGTTCTTCTTCCCCTTTGGTTTCTCCTCCTTCCGCTAGATCTTTACTGTCTCTTAGAACTAGGTCTTCTCAATATGCTTCTAAGATTAAGGATGATATTCGTGAACCAAAATTTGACGAAATCATTCCTGTTGAGATAATCTTCCCAAGGGAAAATTCTCCTATCGTCGAACAAGCTTCTTCTTTAGATAGTGTAGAGAAGTATACGACCATTATTACTGTAGGTCATATTCCTCTTATCCGTAGGGAATGCTCTTGGGAGTCTAACGTTCCCATTCTTGTGCCAAATAATAACCAAAGGATCACGTCTTACAAGACGGGTTTTTCGTATGTCGACACTTATCCTTTTACACTAAGATTTAAACCTCCCATCGACCCTGTTATTATTGAGTTTTGCTATTTTTTCAATATATGCCTAGGACAAGTCGGTCCTTTAGTGTGGTGTGTTGTTGCTTTCCTGAGAGTTTTGGCTTCTAATGTTTCTGTTCCTTTTAACTTTCATCATTTGATTCATCTGTATTCACCTGCTCTATTTCATCATGGGGTTTTTACTCTGGCTACACGGAGTAAGAGAGTTTTAGTAACCCCTGGTGATGACAAAGATAGAGGTTGGTACCTTAGGTACGTTGCCGTTCCCACTGCTGTTTTAGTGGGTGAAAACAATCTTCCCTTCCCTGAGAAGTGGAACCGTGCACGTAAGTACTTTGGTTCGTACCTGTTTTCTTTACATAAAGTTAAATTGCGTTTTTAATACCGCATCTGTTTTTCTCTTATTTTTCAGCAACTATGAATATCGTCGAGAATGTCTCCGATATTGGTAGTTGGGTAGAAAGAATGTTATCCACAGCTCCTGTCGAAGAAAGGTCTTGGAAGTTCTTTTCCATGAAATTCAATTGGATTGTCAAGACCCGCGGTAAGTGGAGTTTTTCTCACTTCCTACTTTACCTGAGTTCTTTTTGTTAACTCTTTCCTTCTTTCGATAGGGTTTTCTACCCGAGGGGCACCTGGTTCATCACTCCTAAAGATGTCATTATCTCATGCTCAGAATATTTTAGTCAGTTCTTCTAAGAGGAAAGTTCCTGATCCCCGTTCTGAAGGGGAAGATGAAGATGAAAGAGAGGGTGCTTTAGTGCACCGGTCGAGAAGAAGGCGAGCAGTTTCAGATGATGAGTCTGCTCCTGGGCCTTTTCCTTCCGTGTTGGCAATCCAGACCTCCTTTTCCCGGGACGAGTCTCAGTCCCCGGTTCGAGATTCTGCCGAGCGTCTCTTCCATGAAGGGTTTGAACTTGACTCTGATAATGTTTCGCTAGCTACCATTTTTCCCGATTTTGCTGTTGCTCCTCCGTCCGTACCTGTTATTTCCTCATCTTCTCATCCATCCGTTACTATTGATGTGCCCGTGGCTCCTTTGGCTCCTTGCACGTCCGTGTCTGTCGCTATCCCCTCCGTTCCTGCTTCTGTGCCTTCTTTTGTAGAAGTAGGGTATTTCAGCAGGGAGATGCGGAGGGTTGTAATTGAGGTTCCATCCGGTGGAAGCCTTTTCAAGAAAATTGGTGAGCCTGAAGTATGGCTCAAGACTTTAATCGGCTCTGAAGAGAGGGCCAAACTTGACAGACACTCAACTCTTACTTGGGCCAACGAAGTGGTGCATAATTCTTTAAAGGTATGCTTTTGAAAGAACACTTTTGTATGCTCAATTTTCTTTGAATAAAAGTTTAACACGTTTGATTGTTTTGCTGTTTTTGCAGACACACCTTATTGGCTTAGAGCTTATGAAGAGAATTTCAAACTTAGAGAACGGGTTGAAAGAGCTACGCGAAGTTGAGGATTCAAAGGCACAATATGATAGTCTTCGAATAGAAATTGATGCTTTAGAGGATGAGAGAGATACCTTGAAGGAGCAGTTGAAGATTGTCACAGCAGAATTGGCATTGGAAAGAGCTTCCTGCAGCCAGGTTAACAAGGACAAAGTTGTTCTCGAGTCTACATTTGCTGAGCAATTGTCAAAGGCTACAGAGGAATTCAGGAACTTGAAGCATATGTTGGGACAGAAAGAGGAATACTCCGGTGAACTTGTGCGGAACCTCTCCTACACTCAAAAGGATCTCCGTGAAGCCCAGGTAAAAGTTCAAACTCTTGAGGAATCAGTTGCTCCTTTGAAGGTTGCCCTTGAAGCCGCTAAAGCTGAGAATGCTAACTTGAAGGCTGAGATTCAGGCATGGTCAAAGGATTATGGCGACCTTGAAGAGGCGACAACCGTCGATGTAAGTTGGGCATACATGAGTGCTCGCCATGATACATTGATAGAAATGGGCCGAGAGGGCTTTGACCTTGCTGCTGAGATTGCTAAATCCGAAGAAGCTATGGAGAAGACCCAGCGGGGTCTTGAACTTTCTCCAGCTGATGAAGCCAGGAAGCATCTGACGTTCCTTCAAAAGAAGAAGCCGGTTCTCCTCCTCCTCAAGAATGAAGAAATTATCCCCACTCTTTTTTTATTGGATTTGTGTGGTTACTCCCAGCTCCATCGGGAGAAAATTTGAAACTCTAAAGTCCCCAACTGACAATTTAGGGGCACCATAAAAATGTAAATACTTATGCGGCTAAGTACTAGTTTAGTACTTAGTTTTTGACTTAGCCGCTTTATATTAATGCAATTTTTGAGACTTTCTGTTATGAGTTTGAGCCTTACTCTTTTCTCAAGTCTTATTGCTTCGTATTGCTTTTGTGAGGTTTTTGCTCGTACCTCTTAGCTTTATTTGCATATAGATGCGTATTTCACTTTGAACCTTTTTATGATAGGTGTAGGGTAAGTTTTTTTAGCCTTTGTTTGTAAGAGGCTTTGTTTATATATTAGGGCCCTTTAAATTAATATTTTAATGAAGAAGACGTCTCAATTTCATTGAAATGCAATAGAGTAATATAAATTTTCTCACATGTTTAAGTATGTTTTTGTGAGAGGTTTTCGTTTGAACTTTCACAACATTTTACATGTGTTATGATTATCATCTAAAACTCAGGTTGCAACTGTTTTGTTTTACCAGATTTGATAATCACTTGTATTTCGCAACTGTTTTTCGTAGGTAACAGTTTTTTCGAGTTAATATAAGGAGATAATTGTTTTTCATTAGTAACATTTTTTGTAAATGTCGGGTTTTTACCCATAACTGTTTTTATTTGCAACAATTTTATAACAAGTACGAGAGAAATGCATCGTAATTCGTAACTGTTTTATTTGATAACAATTTTGAGAATAAATACAAGGGTTTTGATCTTTCATCCGTAACTGTTTTATTTGAATAACAGTTTTCTACTTGAGTACAAAGATTTCATAACTGCTTTTTGATTGTAACAGTTTTTTGACTAAGTACAATGATGATGATCTTCTATCCCTAACTGTTTTTGATATAACAGTTTTTTATATGAGATGTACATTTCTTCTTCGTAGCTAATACTTTGCCTTTTAACCTGAACATGGTTCGAGGGTTTTTCAGAGTAGGCTTCATAATATTTGTGCTGGAGTCTTCAGTTCTTTTTGCTCGTATCACTTGACTCGTTGGGTAAATGGTTCTTTTAGGCTCGAGCTTTTTGACTTCTGGCAGTCTTTTGCTTCATCTTGGCCTTCCATATTATGTAGTCCCCCAAGTGTTTGAGCGTTGAAGAATGAGATCTCGAGCACTTGATTGTTCCTTCTTTGTGGTCCTTTCCCTGAAAAAGGAAAACATTCCGGACTGGAAGGTATATACTTTTTTTTAGATGATGACTGCTTAACCCTTTAAAATATCCATCAAAAAGTGTAACCCTAGACCAGGAATTATGTTATTTCCTTGCGTCTTTGCAGGTCTAATGTCATCATCTGGTGATGGGTTAGCTTTTTGACTATCATCTAAACAAGTTAGTAAAATTTTAAATATTCAAATACAAAATCTAACATGCGGTACCTAACCGTGGGTACTTCTTTTCCTTAGAAGTAATACTTCTTCAGGTGGATGGCGTTCCAGCTCGTTGGTAGAACCCTGCCGTCCATGGCTTCCAACTCGTACGTGCCTTTCCCCGCTATGTCTCGGACCTTATAGGGTCCTTCCCAGTTTGGATTTAGTTTGCCAGCTCCTGCTTCCTTTGTTGATTGGAAGACCTTTTTATGTACAAAGTCCCAAATGTTGAAATATCTGAGATGAGCTTTGCGGTTGTAATACAGCTCTATGATTTTCTTTTGAGTTGTCATCCGTATGAGAGCCGCATCTCTTCGTGACTCGAGCAGGTCCAAATTGGTTTGGAGTTCAACGTCATTCGTTTGTTCCGAAGCTGTTGTCACTCTCAAACTTGGTTCACCAATTTCCATAGGTATTAATGCCTCCAAGCCATAAACAAGTGCGAAATGACTTTCTCCCGTAGCTGTTTTTGATGTGGTTCTTGTAACGACCCGACCGGTCATTTTGAGGTCCAGCGTATCATTCAGAAGTTGGGAGTCGCGAACAACTTCATTTTAGGTATACTGAATTGTGCATATGGTCGGAATTGAAATTCAGGGAGATCGGAGTTGAATTTAAAGGAAAATTATCATTTCAGAAGTCTTAAGTTGAAGAAATCGAGTAAGGCTAGGATTTTGAGTAAACAACCTCGGAATCAGGATCCCTAGGTTCCAGCAGGTTCATATGATGATTTCGAACTTCGGCGTATGTCCGGAACGGGTTTTGGATAACCCGGAAGCAGTTCAACGTATATTGTGGAAAGTCAGTATTTTAAGGAAATTTCCTAAGTTTGACTTGAAGTACATTTCAACAATAATGATGTCCGTTTGGGATTCCGAGTCTGGGAATATATCCGTATGGTGATTCTGTAGTTGGGAGCGCGATCGGAAGTGAATTCGGATATCCGGAAGTCAATTTAAGGGCATTTGGCTAAAGATAGAAAACTGAAGGTTTTTGAAGAATTCGACCGAAAATGGAAATTTTGATATCAGGGTTGGAATGCGATTCCAGGAGTTGGAGCAGGTCCGTAATGTCGAATATGACTTGCCTACAAAATTTGAGGTTAATCGGACGTGGTTTGATAAGTTTCGGCATCAAATGTGGAAATTGGAATTTTCAAAGTTCATAGAGTTGAATTTTAGTTTGATTCGTACTTTCGGCGTCGTTTAAGATGATTTGAAGCCCCGATCAAGTTCATGGGATGTTATGGGGCTGATTCGTGTGTTTGGACGGGGTCCCGAGGGCCTCGGGTGTGTTTCGGGGTGGTTTCGGGGCATTTCGGGTTGAATTGCTATTGCTTGTTTTCTGGTGCTGATGGTGTTCTATGCGATCGCAGCCTTTGCTTTGCCATCGCAGAGAAGGAATTGAGGGGCAGTGATTTTTGGTCTGTGCGATCGCGGCCTCAGTGGTGCGATCGCGGAGAAGGATTTGGAGGGAGCTGGAAAAAAGCCTGTGCGATCGCAAGCAAGCTTGTGCGATCGCATAGAAGAAATGCTCTGCTGCAATGACTCGACTTCAGAGGCTCATATCTCACAATATATAAGGAATTTTGAGATGGTATACAAATAAAAGTTGTATCCCTTTGTGTCTAGTTTCTAGAAATATAAACCATTCATGATTTGGATTTGTGTACAAAGAGATATGGATGTTACACTACAGGGTGTATGGGGAGATGAAGAAGAAAGTTGTGTTGCACGTGGGCTGACTTTTCCAGATTATATATAGAAATATATAAGGAATTGGGAGATGAACAACAAATGAAAGTTATAGATCTTGAAGTCTAGTTTTCATAACATTAAACCATTCATCATTTGGAGTTTTGTGCAAAATGATATGACTATTCTACTAGAGGCTGTCCGGGCAGGCTGGGCATTTGTTCTCCGCAATCGCGAAGCTCTTTCCGCGATCGCAAAGAGCAAATTTTGGGCTGGAAAATTGTAGTCCGCGATCGCACTGAGTAAATACCTGCACAGTATTGATTAAAAACGGGATTTTGGCATTTCTCTCTCATTTTTCAAAGCCATGGGCGATTTTTGGAGAGCTTCAAGAGGGGTTTTTCGTCATCTATGTTAAGGTAAGTTACTCCTACTCATTTCAAGTTAGATACAAGATTATTACATGGATTAGAACATGAAAATTAGGGAAAATTTGAGGAAAATTTGGAAGAAACCGGGAATTTGGAAATTTGGATTTTAGCCACGAATTGAGCATGAATAATTGAGTAAAATGTGTAATTGAATTAGTAAAGCTTTGGGTAGAGATTTTCTTCAAGAAATTTCGAGGTCCGGGCACGTGGGCCCGAGGGAATTTTGGTCATTTCATTGAGCCGGGCTGAGGAACTTTGTAATTTGAATTGGTTATGATCTATTGAGTATATTTTCATTGAATTATCGTTATTTGGATAGTTTGGGAGTGTGCGCATCCATTTTAGTCATCGTAGAGGCTTGGAAGCCGGTGATGAATCTTCGGAGCGAGGTGAGTCTCCTTTCTAACTTTGTAAAAGGGAATTGTCCCCTTAGGTGTTCTACATGCTACATGTAATTATTTGCTGGGGCTACGTACGTACCAAGTGACAAGAGTCCGTACATTGCGGCTACTATTGTTATGTCCGGGTAGTTAGGCCCCACATCATGCCCTGTATACTTCTTGTAATGAATTATATGTCTGTTATAATATCCTGTTGTGTGGTTTTGTTTCTCTGAGATTTATGGATTTTAAATTAATATGGAAGGCAATTGTTTTCATGGAAAAATATTATGAAATGTATTAACTTACGGGAAGGAATATGAAAGAAATTATTTATGGAAAGTATTATGAAAGGATAAGAAATGACTTATAAGTTTTGTAATCATGTAAGATATTATTGTTTTCCCCGAGCTTTCATTTACTTAAATAATTGGAAAGGATTGTGGTGAAATGAACTTTACATTCTATGTGCGCATGTTGTCGCTTCGTAATTTACATCCCGCAAGCGATATGTAATTTCCTTCACTCTTATGGGAGCGGGCCGTACGCCACGGAGGATTTATAGTGCACTCTTGGTACGGGTCGGTCGATCCCCGGCAATGCACAGGGATTTAATTAAGAATGCACTCTTGGTACGGGCCGGTCGATCCCCGGCACTGCATGGACGAAGTTACACTATGATATGATATGATTACATTGATAGACGCACTCTTGGTACGGGCTGGTCGATCCCCGACAGTGCGTAGGCAGGACTATTGTTAAGCATGCACTCTTGGTACAGGCCGGTCGATCCCCGGCAGTGCATATCTATTCTTCACTATGATATGATTACATTGATAGACGCACTCTTGGTACGGGCCGGTCGATTCCCGGTAGTGCGTAGGCAGGATTACTGTTAATCATGCACTCTTGGTACGGGCCGGTCAATCCCCGGCAGTGCATAGCTATTCTCCCTCATGACTCCAGCCGGTTGTCCTACTCTTGTGTGCGCATGACTGTTTGATACTTTTGTTTTCCTGATTTATGATTTGACAGATGTTTGGGGGAAAGGAGACAAGTGAGTTGTTACTGATTTCAATATTTACTTGGGAAGTCTGTATTCTCTTCACAATTGTGGTGCACTATTTACATGTTTACTGCTTTCCTTATATCCTGTTTATTTCTATTTACTGTTGGACCTTAGTGAGTACCGAGTCGACCTCTCGACACTACTTCTTCGAGATTAGACGGGATACTCACTGGGTACATATATGTATATGTAGTCATACTACACTTTCTGTGCATTTTGTTGCACAGGTACCTTTATAGTACAATGATTGATTTGGAAGACTTATACGGGCTGCATTCATCCAGAGGCGTTCCACATCTGCCGGAGTCTCCCTTCTGCGTACTTACATGTTATATCTATTGCCTTTGTCCCATTTATTTCTCGGACAAGAGTTGTATAATTGTATAAATTCTTAGAAACNCATTCATCCAGAGGCGTTCCACATCTGCCGGAGTCTCCCTTCTGCGTACTTACATGTTATATCTATTGCCTTTGTCCCATTTATTTCTCGGACAAGAGTTGTATAATTGCATAAATTCTTAGAAATCGCTCATGTACTTGTTTCACTGGGTTCTGGGAAAGTGTTGGTATTTCTTGTACTGCATTAAGTGGATTTTCTGCCGTATTTAGTTTACGAGCATTTGCTTTATTATTTGATTATAAATGCAGAAAAAGACATGATTTTGAAAGTGTTAAGCAGGAAGTTGTTTGAACTGGTTCAGGGATTGGCTTGCCTGACAGTGTGTCCGGCGCCATCACAACCCATAGATTTTGGGTCGTGACAACGTGGTATCAGAGCACTAGGTTCCCTTAGATTTCACGAGTCATGAGCAAGTCTATTAGAGTCTTGCAGATCGGTACAGAGACGTTTGTACTTATCTTCGAGAGGCTACAGGGCTGTAGGAGTACTTCCCTTCTTGATTTCTCATCGTGCGATTTGATTCCATTAAGGCTTATGCCTATGTTTCTTCCTACNCTGCGAGATGTTTTCCATGTGCAGTTGTTTGGGGCTGTTGTTGCTGCCCTGCAGAAGGATAATATGTTGTTTTAGCTCAGCAATTGTGTTTCTGAGAGCCTTAAGGCTATGCTCAGATTGTGATGATGTTCCCGATTGGTTATCGCGCGATGTCGATATGATGGTAAAATGCTTGCCCGTAGGATGGGGGTGATGAATGGATTGAAGGGGGGGGTCTTCTCAGAGTGTGAATTCGAGATTTCAGTGTTTTAGTTCCGGCGGAGGAAAGTCATTGAGGCTATGAATGGTCAGGTGGAGGTTGATAAAGTAATGAGACTTGGTGCTATCAAGCGAGGTGGAGTTTTCATCCGTGATGTGGTATTGGTGTTTTTGATCGAATAGGATATGTTAAATTCGCCGGTGCTATAGCTCTTCGGCTGCATGGGGTTAGACTGCTGTGAAGCGGTGCTGAAGAAGCAACTGTCAGAGATCGTGGTGTGTAGTGGTTCAGAATTGAACAGTTACCTCTAATGAAGGTAGCTCGAGAAAGATGATCTTCGGAGAGTTCGAAGTTGTGGTGATCTGCTGGCTCAAAGAGCTACAGAGAAGGACGTTGGATTGAGGACGCAATTGACAAACACACGATGAAGGAAGATATGTGAAAAGTGATAGGTGGTGGTTCCATTTCTAAAAGCCCAAGCGTAAGGAAAGGAAGTCGGGTAGTGCTTAAAGGAATGAGGTTAACCAAAGTGGGGGAGTCCCACCACCTGCATTGGGTTGTGGGGTTGTGTCCTCATGGAGTTGCGGATTGTCGGCATATTGGCAAGTTGTTACAGCTAAGGGAAAGGAGTATAGCGGTAATTGAGCATGGCATTCGATAAATGTGTGCGAAGTTGGTCCTATTGGACCAGGGTTAGGCTTTGGAAGACTAAGAATTCGTGCTTAAGGCATAGGCAAGTTGTAAGGGTAGCGACTCAGTCACATGCTCCGTTGAAAGGATGTTCATGTGCTAGGAGAGCCTTGGGGTTGATTGTATTCGAGGCCAGTCAGAGTGGGTGACTCTCAGTAGTGGTCCTAATGAATTCAAAAGTTAGAGAATGCGGTGTTTAAGGGTTTCAAGCAGCATTATAATTAAGGATCGAGTTTCTCCAGTATAATCTCTAAGAGGAAGGAAGATGGTTGGAGTGTTCTATGTTATTTCAGCACGCTGGATAGTATCGGAGGAGTGAGAGAAATAGACTCCNGAATCAAGGTCACTCGGGATGAGTGAGGGTTGAGCTGCTATGAGTTGAAGGAAGTTACTATTACCTTTGAAGCAATTAAAGATGATTAAAAGAAGATAGGTTGGTTAGCCATGATGGAACGACGCATGTACGGAAGTGATCAGTTCCTTCGGCATGATTGAGTACGTGTACGGTCTGTGCAGATATGTGTGGGGCTTGTCGGCCGTCGTAATAGATTTCAGTTAGAAGCATTCAAGTGCTATGGCCTGTCAGGTGTAGGCGGGTTCCAGAAGGGTTATGGTGGTCCAGACCACTACTTAAGGATTTGCATGTATTGTGATTGTGAGAGCTCCCTTGTGTGCTGTTATGGTTCTCATGAATTGAAGTAAATAAAAGGTTTCTATATGTGATGAAGTGTTCACCCTGTTAGTGGTTCAGGAATTATGATGGAACTTCCTATGCTATTCCATATTGGCATGTTATGTGTAATAAGCGGTATGTAACTGGAAGTAAGAATCGAGATTGCGGTTCGGTGTTAACAAGGATGTCATGAGCTCAGGGGAGCAAGAACAAGGGATTTGAATGTCTAGAATAAGCTGATGTTGTCTTCAGTGTCACCTGAGATCGGTGTTTGGTGAAAGAGACTTGGTATCCTGATTACGGGTCCTTGAATTGTTTTACAGCCTTCGGATGGTCGGTGGTATGGATGTGCATAATTGTTGCCTTGTGTGGAAGGCCGTGGGAGCATGACCGCGGGAAGATTGCATAAGTGTGGCATGTAGTCACCTGATTGATTGCAGATTTAGACTAAGTATAAGGAAGTATAATATTGCTTATTTGAGAATATAGGCCAGGAAGGCGTTCGGCTCAGTTGGTTGTGGACTGTGGGGTGTTTACCTCGGCTATGATGGTTGTCCTCGTGTGTATAAGAAAAAGAAAGCGGGTTATTTGGACACAGGTAAGGCTATCAGCCTAGTTCAATGCAAGCAGAATCGACTTGAAGTGAGCGAATGGACTTAAACAAGATTATGGGCTTCATGCGAGTCAGATGTGTTTATTTCAGTATGGCGCTCCTCAAGGAGGGGT